>OMKY01250727.1:2098-17014 GCA_900302395.1 Bregmaceros cantori | reverse complement strand
GGTTAATAAAGGTTTTATTTCGTTCCTCAAAGGAGTGTACTTGGGGATAACTCCAAAAAACAAGAGTATACAATCTACGATGAAGCAGTGAAATATGAAGTGAGCGTCACGGGACTTTCTGCAGCGTGCTGTTGTGGGTTCGCACCCACACGCAACGAGACGTCGGCTGTAGAGCGGTACTAGCGGGTATCTGTAGCGAGTCTTTGTGGATTCGCCCCGACGTATATTATATAGCATTAAACAGCTGACAGGAACGAAACTAACCGTTCCGGGAACAATATTTTTTTGTTCTAACCTTTAATTTGAAACGTTAATTTGTTGGTGGAACTCATAACCGGAGACGTTATAATTCTGTTTCTGTTCGGAACGAACCGATTGGGAAAAAATATCTGTTCAAAGCCCTGGTTTCATGGGAGAAAAATCCTTGTAAATTATAGCGCTGTCAATATTTCCTCAAAATAGGATTTGAAATTCTAATTATTTTAATTGAGAGAAGTTAAAGTAGAAATTTTCAGTATTTTTTAACTGATATGATGCATTCTTTTATTTGGAATCCCTCCGTTCTCCACTAGAGGATGGTCTAATCACTTTGGTGATTAGACCATCACCAAAGTGATGGTCTAATCACTTTTTTTGCACTATTTTTCGATTACGCAATGCATCATGGGGAACACCATTACCAACTTAGTAAACCCAGAATCCAGATGCACATTAAATTAACAAGTGGATTGCCTATGACTGTCAGTTGCCTGTCTAATCACTGTGTCTCCAAATTGAAAGTTAATATTTCACCCCACTACACACGCACATTAGCATCTCCTACTATGAGTTGGCCAAAATGGGTCCTAAAAGTTTGAGTTATCAAGTATGTTATCAAGTATGTCTAGAGGGTTCATTTAGCTATACTGAAGATTAGCCGGGTATCGGCTAGCTAAGCTAAGCTATGAGCTAAGCAAGAAACATGACCGAACACCACACATGAGGAAGCATCACTGATTTATAGCTGATGGGAGGGGGACATCCGATGATGTCACAATTTGTACCCAATCAGGACAATTGAGGCGTGACTCTACAAGTCACACTTCCGTAACGGTTACTTTGCGAACCGGCAGCCTACTGTTGTTGTGTGACTATGTTCACCGACTGTTGTGTGTACATTTCTGGTCTATGCAATGTGGCTGACAGAGATGGCAAGTAACCAAGTACAAATACTCAAGTACTGTACTTAAGTAAAATATTCAAGTATCTGTACTTTTAGAAGTACTCTGTGATTACTTTTTACTTGTAGTGAGTACATTTTTAACAAAAATATCTGTACTTCTACTCCTTACTTTTACCAAAACGGGCTCGTTACTTTTTTTTGCATTGACGGGGTAGGATAAAGGTCTATAATATTAGTCAGTAGGGGGCGCTGATGTACTGAGTACAGTCCCAGTTAATAAGTGGATTTCATTTAGTCCCGAGATATAAGCTAAATTAGTCTAGGTTGTTAGTCATTCATTCAAACAATAACATTGACAAAGTAACTTTGAAAAAATGCATTTTACATACAATTTTATTTGTAGTACTTTGTACTTTATACTTTCAAAAATACTTTTTGAGTACATTTCTGAGCCTATACTTTTTACTTTACTTGAGTAGCTATTTGGATCAGTACTTTGTAGTCTTACTCGAGTAGTTTTTTTACAAATGTATTTTACTCTTACTCAAGTAAGAAATCTTTTTGCCATCTCTGTTTATGAGTAAAACGAGTGTTAAACTGAGTATGTTTAATTTGTATTTTTTACAACAACACACACCATATCATCATCATCATCGTGCGGCTGACCCTTGGGGCACCGCTGAAGATTTTGCAACCCCAGCTCTCTCCATCTCTGTCCTGGGCCACTCGCGTGGTGCCACTCAGCCTGCAACTTGTCCATTCTTGGGTGTTATTTTTCCATCACTTTGTGAACGCTGTCTTCCTCTCTTCCTTCCACCTGGCACTGTGCCTTGAAGGATTGTTTTATTGAGCCTTTGGGATCTTGTGACATGTCCGAAGTAGATCTTCAGATGGTTCAATGGCTTGTTTTATTCTGGCTTTTACTTCTTCGTTGGTGATGTGTTCTCTGGACAAGATTTTTTTTTTTTTTTTTTCAAAACAAAAACATGGTTTGTATTAACTAACTAAGAGACACGTTTAAGTGAAGACGCTGGCTCAATGTATGTCTACCAGGCGTCAAAATTGAGTACTTTCGATTTCAAGACGGCAAACAGCCGAAGACGAGACTTCACAGCTTTTACATTTAAAGTGCAATAATCACACAAAAAAAGCAGTGTTCCCACTAAGGTCAACTATTGCGATTTTTTTAATTCCGCCTTAGTCACTAATACACAACCCAAACCAAACGAATCATCCACGCATCGCTCAAACGTGCGCTTGGGTCTGGAGACGATGGGATAGGGATATGTTTTAGCTAGGTAACTATTATGCATCCACTGTCTCACCCTTATTTTATGTATTTATTATTGTATTGTTCCGTGGGAATTGATCACTTGTATGAATTGATCCTTTTTTTTCTTTTTTCTTTTTTTAAGGTTTTTTCCAGCCCATTCAGGCTGTTATTTTCAAAGCTTTATTTATTAGGGTTAGCGGAAACTGGAGAAGATGGGGGGCAGACATGCGGGGAATACGTCGGTGGCGAGATTCGAACCACCGACTCACCGCGCCATTAAGTCATATGCGTGCTTTCCAGCGCTCTGCCTAACCAACTGAGCTACTGGGCAGCACATGATCACATTTTTTTTCCCATCCAATCCCGATCCTCTGATTTTAAGGATCGGCCAATCCGAGTCTTCAGTCTTTTTTTTTTTTTAATTATTATTTTATTAAAAACACTGGCGAGCGCCCCTAGCCGTTGCTGCTGGCCGCTTCACCTGCGGTGGGATAGTGTTGTTTGGGGTTG
This sequence comes from Bregmaceros cantori, assembly GCA_900302395.1. Lineage (NCBI taxonomy): Eukaryota > Metazoa > Chordata > Actinopteri > Gadiformes > Bregmacerotidae > Bregmaceros > Bregmaceros cantori. Next base: position 14,069 of record OMKY01250727.1, on the reverse strand, counting down.
TGCAGCGCATGGGTGCTGGGTATGCTGTTTATTCTTTAGCCATGCTTCAACCACGACTCAGCAGCAGCAGCAAGGAGCGAAGCGCTCGCTGCTGTGTAGCTCGTCCGATCCTGATCAGCTAAAATCTGATGGTAGCGGGGAAAAAACTGCGATTGATGGCCGCTCCGATCTTTGGATATCGGATCGGTGCATCCATACTTGCTTGTGTGTTTTAATGTACTGTTATGTTGTCCACTGGAGCATGTTTCATTTGTTTTAATGACAATTTCCCCCCTCGGGGACATTAAAGTTCCATCTCATCTCGATCGAACAGGGCTGTGGTGGGCGGGGAAGAGCATTACTTTATTTATATTTTTTAATCAAAGTTATCCAATCACAGCACAGTAGGCGTGACAAGTGACAGAGTAGGGAGCCTCAACACGGTTCTGATTGGTCGGCAGAAAGAGGATCAGATTTTATTTTATTTATTTATTTATTTATTTTTTATGGACTCCAGACCCAAACAGACGTTTGAGCAATGTATGGACGTTTAGTTTGGGTTGCCAGGCTACCCTCCCCCCCTGGGAGCCAGTCTGGACAAACCCCCTGTGCCCCAGGTAGCAAGCTCTAGACATCCATTGTATTCACTACTAGCTACACAGCTCACAGGACAATACGGCGCTTTCCAGGACTGGAGGGCATTCATGCTTTTAGAATTCATGTAAAATAAAACTTGGTTTAATATATAGGGTTCCTGCCGGTTTCTCACTGTCTAAAGTTGAATTTACTAAATGCCATTGGCTAATTGGAGAAGTGTAACGGCGTGTGTGGTGGTCTGACCCTAGGTCCCAGTAATCCCAGCCGTCATCATTTGGAGTACAGAGCCATCATGCAGGAAATGTCCCCAACAGCTTTTGGTGAGACACACACACCCCACACCACACACACACACATACAATACCACAGCGCAAGTTACCACCATCCTTTTTTTAATAAGGTGCTAGATGTGTGCTACCACTGAATAGACATGTTGTAAGGGAAGCCATGTTCAGCCTAGAACATTAACCGGAGACACCCGCTGAACTAGCACACTTGCGTTGCTAACCGGCTTGTGTGTTCAGGTCTCACCGACTGGGAGGACGACGAGATCCTGGCGTCCGTTTTGGCCGTGTCTCAGCAGGAGTACCTGGACACCATGAGGCCCCAGGGAGCCTCACTGCATCGTGACACAGAGAACGCCCCCGACAGCAGCTGATACAACAAACACACACACACTCACTCACACACAACACACACTACACGAGCAACAATGACCTCGGACCTCTCTGACTACACACAGACACGCACAGGGACACGGTGGATTAATAAAGGTGTTTGGACGCACCACCGCGGTTCATCCATTTTTCCGCCTGCAACTTCTCACATCATGAGCTCCGATTGACTACGAGAAGTTTCTAGTTGTTTTTCCCCTCTCCACATCAGACCAGCAGAGGCTCTCACCGCTGAGCGGGCCAGCAGCTAGCCGAGCTACTAGCCTCGGTGTTGCTGTATTTTAAGGTTTCCCCTGGGATGTCCAACAAAAGCGACAAGCAGAGCAGCCATGCATATGGTTCGCCGACACACCACGCCCGGGCCGGCAACTTGGTTGCACCATCATGCTACCTAGCTAGCTGATGTAGGCTAAAGCTAGTTAGCTAACTAGCTCAATGAGCAATCGACAGATCCTGATGTGAGGGTTAGGATGAGCATTATGTTGAAACGCAGGGGAGCGTGGCTTTTTTGACTGCACCGGGAGGATTAAACTGTGTTTGTGTGCTGTGGTGACACGCTAATCCTTGATGCTGGTTCGTACACATGGTGACTGCAAACCATGTCGACATGTCACATGGGCGGGCTAACTTACGTGAGCTAACACGGCAAGCACATCATGTTTAGCTTGGCTGCTGAGGAGCCGTGGGACGCTAACTTGTGCTAGCAAGGTCATCTCCGCACTGGATAATGTGGATTTGTTTTCAACAACGGCTCTTTGAAGTATATCGACGAACTGAGGTTTAATGAAACCAAACATAGGACAAGGACTTTGTAAGAGAGCTTCACCTTTCTTAGTATAACGAGAAGAAGTTACGGTACAGCTGTACATAACGTTGCCAGTCGCACCGGCATGGAGGTTTGGAATGGTTTCTAGGACGACCACTGGGGGTAGGGCTCATGTAACCAATGAATTCTATGTCTCATCCCTGCCCTGTTCCGCCCCCCATCAGTGTAACTGTAACACAGCTAGGGGCGTGTCCGCCTCAAATCAGGAAGAGTTTAATCAACCTATTCCCAAATCAAGGCTACACGGTATGTAAATGCGCCCAGTGTGATGGGCCCATGCATGATGGTGTAAACTCCACCAGTCACATATGGCCCATAGACGCCGGTGCCGACTTAGTCTTCATACTGACACACAGCGTCATCTATTGTACACGCACTGCGCTGGAATCTGGAATGCACTGCTCAGACACACGGGCTACATAACCACTTAGCCTTTGGTTCTCAATCGAAATAGGACTGGTTAGAAATTAAATCCAACAGCGTTGACCACTATTAACCTCTGCTCCGAGAGCAGAACAAACTCAACATTTTATTCTTTGTTAAAGAGGAGATATGTCCCTAAGATCCCGAGTTATGGCTGCTTGAAAATTCCAACAGTAAATTTTGGAGGTTCATAGACAATTGGCACCGCAATCCTGTATTTAACTAGCCTGGCAAGCCAAACCAAAATAATCGTCCACACATAGCTCAAATGTGCATTTGGGTCTGGGGTGGATGGGATCGAAAAGGGGTGTGGCAGGGGGCAGCATTTCTTGCAAAAAAATATCCAAGTTATCCAATTGGTAGGTAGAAACTGAGACGAGGATCAGATTTTTTTTGATTCGATGAACTCCAGAGCCAATCGCACATTCGAGCGATGTGTGGATGATTCATTTGGTTTGGTTTGCCAGGCTAGTATTCACCAGGATAACCCATTCAGGGGCAACCGTTTTCTGGTGAAGAAATTTGCGCATATTGTTCTAAGGTTCACCAAATATTCCTTGCATATTTTAGCATAAGTTATAAAGAAAATCTCTAGGGGGAAGGGGGGGTGGGATTCTAGAGGTCTCTGGCCATACGCATGTCTTTTGGGACTTCTTGGAAAGAATAAAAGAGATGCAATTCTCTCAACTAGAAAAATTGAGTTTCTAAAATATTCTGTTATTCAGTTGGAGGCCATTAATAAGAAACTCAAACCACATGAACTTCATGAACAATGACAAGGTTTCCCTCTAACTTGACAAATGGTGGATCACTGTAGCATAGATTTTTTCTGTGGGTGTAAAGCCGAGTTGGAGGCAGAAATTATAAGGGAGGGTGGAATCGGATCGACCCAAAATGTGGGATTGTAAGCTGAGATATTGTCAGCAACTCGTTACTGCAGGTGCCGTCTCATTTAGATAGGTTGGGCCGGACACAACAAATCATTCACGCATTTCTTGCGTTTCACTGTCGTTGGTCTGGATTAAGCAGGGTCGAGAAAGGGGAGGATCCAAAAGTTAAGTCAAATCACAGCTTTGTAGGTGTGACATGTGGCAGAGCATTCTTTGTATAAATTTGTGTCGAGGCGCACACCAAACCCCCCCTCCCACGTCTCGCCTCACACAAAGCTTCGCCTTCACGGGGCTCTGATTGGATCGGACGAATTACATTAATTGGGTCGCTGCTTGGTCCAGACCCAACGACCGTGAGCGGCGAGTGATGCATGAATGATTTGTTGGTTTTGGCTTGTCAGGCTAGCCCACCGCTGACTGCGGCCCGGCTCCAATATCGTATGGCTCGTCTTGGAAGACCCACATGAACTTTTGAAATGAACGGAAGGCAGGTGAGCGCCTCTTGCTAAAAGCCCCTGCTGTTGAGGTGGAGATGGACTGGGCTCAGAAAACGTCCAACGTCTCGTCTCCTCCGGACACAGAGTTACATGTCTGCCTGCTCTGTATGGAAATTGACGTGCGGAGAAAGGTGGATTGTTTCAACCTCTACAAGGTGCCGATCTATTGCACTTAATTCAAGGAATGTTGACCTAGCTTTACGCAAACCGCCTGCCGCCAACAATCTTTTTTTAAAACCGGGGAACCTTACGAATCATGGCTGGACTGTTCTCAGTGCCGACCATGTTGCATTGTTGGCCATGAAAAAAAAATGGGGAAAGGTTTTTAGTAATCAACCTAAAGTAGGTTTTAGTAATTAACCACTTATAGTGATCAAATTGGGTTGGGACAAATCACTATTGGAGGATTCCACTGCATTTCCTACTGTCCATTTCATATGGTATCTTACAGTGTCAATCTATGTGCCAAAATATACGTTGACCTTCGCTCATAACGTTGGGTGCAGTTTGTGGTTCAGCATCTTGCCCAACGATACTCCGGCATGGAGACTGTTGGTTGTTAGTCTGGCAAGCCAAACCAACCGAATCGTCCACCCATCGAGCGTGCCTTTGGGTCTGGTGTCGATGGGATCGAAAAGGGATGTGGGAGGAGCATTATTATAAAAAAAAAAAATCAGCTATCCAATCACAGCACAGTATGCATGACAACTGACGGAGTAGGAAGTGTCTCGCAGAGAGCGGCTCTGATTGGTCAGATCCGATTTTTTTGATTCGATGGACTCCAGACCCAAATGTACGTTCGAGCGATGAATGGACGATTCGGTTGGTCTGGTTTGCCAGGCTAATTTAAACCCATTGTGGGCTGTATCTGGCCCGTGTTCGCCTGCTATAAGCACTGCTTCGCTAAGCTCTCCCTGTCTAATGGGACGGCCGGTTGCCGTCCAATAGGGGTTGGCACGCGAGTCCGGCAGACACCAGTACTGTGAGTTGGCTCCTGATCATCCTGGAACTCCACACTTCGAACCCGTCTCGACCGGACCTCGGTGCTTCTGAGGCACAGAAGAAGCTCTCTGACCTCGGTTCTGAAGCTCCATCAACCCGTGTGGGTTAATGTACAGCCTGCGTTGGTGTTGCACGGCGGTGCAGTGCACTGCTGCCTCACAGCAAGAACAGCAAGAAGGCCCTAGGTTTTAATCCCAGCCCAACCCAGGTCCTTTCTATGTGGAGTTGACATGTTCTCCCTGTGTCTGTGTGGGTTTCCACCGGGCATTCTGGTCCCCCCACCACCACTAATAAAAACATGTTCTAGTTGTAGACAGGTGTTGAAAATTAGCACGTGCCAACATACTTAAACCAAGGCATCTGGTTTGTCCAATGTAACTTGTAATGTTCATATCAAATCAACAATGAAGAACTGTTGAGACCTATGAATATTTTACCGTGAATAGTCATTGTATTTTGTCGCCTGGCAAGAACAAAAACCAATGAATCGTTCACTTATCGCCCAATGTTCACGGCCATGAGGGTCTGGACCAAGCAGAGACCCAATCAATGCAACCCAATGTAATTTGTTAGGTTCAATCCGAGCCCCGCGAAGGCTTTGTGTGCGGCGAGACGTGGGCGGAGTTCGCTGGACGTAAAGATAGCCTGGCTCAAGTTCCAGCGACGGACATTATCGGGCCATCTCAGTCGCTTTCAGGAGATCAAACAGCTGATTGCTGGGATGTTGTCAGCTTCGCTTCCTGCTCCACTCAATTGTCACGCCTACTGCACTGTCATTGGCTAAGTCGATGAGAAGAATGCTCCTCCCACTTCCCACCACTTGTCACGCCTACTGCACTGTGATTGGCTAAGTCGATTAGAAGAATGCTCCTCCCACTTCCCACCACTTGTCACGCCTACTGCACTGTGATTGGTTAAGTCGATTAGAAGAATGCTCCTCCCACTTCCCACCACTTGTCACGCCTACTGCTGTGATTGGTTAAGTCGATTAGAAGAGTGCTCCTCCCACTTCCCACCACTTGTCACGCCTACTGCTGTGATTCTCAACCCTGCTTAATCCACAGTACAGAGCCATGCCTGAACGATTTGTTGGTTCTGGTTTGCCAGGCCAAATAATTTGTTTATAGTACAAATGCATACTTTACATAGATTTTGTGCCTGTTAATTGCAGTGCACAAGTCGCCATCCACTGACCACTAGTGGTAATAAAGAGCTTTCCGGGGGCGCACCAAATGCATCACGTGCACCACCGCGCCCGCTCTGATAAATCCGACGCGCCCTCCATATATTATTTTTTTCTGCAGACGACCCTGGGTATTCTAAGCACACTCCGACTGGTCCAACATCACGACACAATCCAAACACTGCATTCATCAACGTTTAATTGCATGTCTATCGACCAATCACGTCAAGACGGGACAATGGAATGATTTGTCATACTTATCCTCTTAATAATTAATTGTTATTATTATTATTATTATTAATATAAGTTTTTGTTTTATTTTCCTGTTTGGGATGAAAATGTTTTCTTTGATTAAAAATAACAATGTTTCTTGGAGAAAAAAGTATGCTGTGTGGTTCATTTGAGCTTGCATGACATATACATGCAAACATGCAAAATGTAACTTTGTCGGTCATCGTTGGCAATGTGGTTAAAAGCACTAAACCTAAGGGCGGCCCCCATTAATTGTAATGGTGCTGTGGTTTAGAACGGCGATTGCGTCGGGGAAAAATAAATGTATTCCAATAATAAATGTTAATATAAAAGTGTAGAGGTAAGTGTGGAATGAGGAAAACAACCTTTATCAAAAAGGCTCAAAGACACAGAAAATGGAAGAACACTTAGGCTCCCTTCTGTCTCATTAGACAGCAAGGGGAGGTGTAGATGACATCATAATGAGTCACAAAGACAGTTCAGACCACTACAAATATGGGAATGTATTGTAATGAATGCAGCGCAGTGCATTCTGGGCCGCCACCGTTGGTGACCTGGCATGCACGGACACGCCCCATAAAGAGAGTCTGAATGAAGCTTGGCAATGAGCTGAGCTCAGCTTGTTGTCGACCCCGTTCAGATCTATTCCCCAGCTCCTCCACGAGGGGGACACTCGCGTTACAGTATGCTGATTATAAAACGTTAGCATAAATAACACAAAAGCATATTAAATAATACATCATTTATTATGCTTTTTTTGTTTTCATAAATAGAAGCGCCGAATTACCGTTGACGACTCAATTAATAGGCCACGCCCCCTCATTACCTACTTTAGCCTGTTTTAACAATGATAGTGTAGTGAATGCACGCGCGGTGCATTCTGGGCCGCCACCGTTGGCGACCCTGCATGTGCCTACACGCCTCTATATAAAGAGTCAGAACGAAGCTTGATAATGACTGGGCTCAGTTATTGTTGACCCGAGTTCCTCTTTCCCCAGCTCCTCCACGAGGGGGCGCTTGCACTACAATATGTAACCTTTAAGAATAATGATCACCTCCCTGCCAGCTGTTCTTCCTGCACCTCCAGCCTCCTTGTGCCCCATTTTGCCGGCTTCATAAGACAACCATTCCCAGCTTGGGCCACACGGGGGGGGGGGCAGCCAGCTGCTTTTAAAACTTGCATTATTAGACAATAAAACAAAATGTTCTAAAAACGTAATATAAATATTCATATGGCAAAGCTACCAATACCTGCTTATTTTCTACTTTTACCGTTTGTAATGCCTTGCGCGCACCTGCCCAGTCCCCATCCCCCAGCGCGCACTAGTCACGTGAGAGGAGAGGAGCAGGAGAGCGTACGGAGACTGGAGTTGAGAGAGGCATCCCCAGGGTCCAAAAGCCCTTCTTATTTAAAAACTAGCTGGACTGTAAACAGGCACTCCATCCATACATGCAAGAACAGATTTGACTTCTGGTTTATTCCGTGAAGACATGTGCTAACTGCAACAGAATATTTTATATTATAAATGTAACATTAAAATAATAAAGAGTAAACAAAGATAATCCCAACTCAACATCCTGCTCATAAACAATGTAATTTCACAATCACAGTCCTAGTGTTCATTGCTGACAAGAAGCCTATGCTTCAGCATTCAATAAATACACTTCATGCTACTGCTTTATTGCACATGGCGCACATCGTTTCACACGAACATACACATACATGTTTCACACGCGTGGGCACACAGTCACCACCGCGCAGCCACGCACACACACACACACACACACAGATGCCAGCGCATCCCACAGCACCCCACAGCTGCACACACCGATCGCAATATTCCTTGCGGTTAATTTGAACTACCGTTGCAACTTGCGGTAATAATAATAATAATTGTAATAGTCTAATAGACACTTTAATGACGTATTGACGTGTACTCACTTATCTCAAAGACGCACATTTCAGCCGGAACCACCAGCGCAATGCTGAAGCCAGGTGTCGCAAAACGGATGCCGTCATAAGTCATAACTCGACGAACTGAACCATTACCTCAGGGACCAGTGGCGGGCAGACTACCGGGCCTACCGGGCATTTTCCTGGTTGGCCAGGAAATGAAATGCATTGAATATTTGATATGGGGGTTCTACTAGTCTCATTTTTAGCTGGAGGAGTAGACATGCAAAACCTCAACTGTCCAAGTGTGATTGCAGGAAACACCTTCCAGGTCAGTGTCATGGACTGGTGTGTCAGAGGTTGAAAACCCACTCAAGGCTTTTTTCTGTTTTACACATTTAAAACCTAAGCTGTTATCAGGTGTTAGTCAGTCAGGTAGTCAAGTGGTTAGAGACATGGACAGGTGTCTCAAAGGTGGTTGGTTCAACTACCACATCTGACCGACTTCTAATTCTGGTTACCAAATGTAATAAAATATTTGTTCATGACAGAGACAGCCATAATAAACTGTCAGTGTATGTTAGCATTTAGCAATTGCTGAAAATTTCCGGGTGGGCACCTGTCCAATATAGTAAGTAACCTGTGACCACTGGACAACATAGTCTAATGGTCAGAGTTGTTGGCTGATGGTTCAAAGGTTTTTGGTTCAAATCCCACAACAGACAACACATTTGTTCATGGAATTTGTTTAAAATAGGGGTTCTACTAGTCTCCTTTTAAGTCGGAGGATTAGATGTGCAAAATCTCAGTTGTCCAAGTTTGTTTGCAGAAAACACCTTCCAATAGACTGATGTGTAACTACCAGATCTTCTAGCCTAGTGGTTAATGGCGTGGACTGGGGTATTGGAGGGTGTTGGTTCAAATCCCTCAAGAGACAACTCTCCAAACCCCTGAAACTCCATTTCAGTTAGAGGAGAAGATGTGCAAACTCTCAGTAGTCCAAGTTTGTTAGCAGGAAACACCTTCCAATAGACTGACATATAGGTAACAGATCTTGTAATATAGTGGTTTGTGTTGTGGACTGGTGTACCAGAGGTCAGTTCAAATCGCACTCAAAATTCTGTCAAATTCATTTAAAAACTTTGAAAAAATCATTCAAATAACAGACAGTCAAGAAACACAACTAGCCGTTTATTATACGTATAAGTTAGCTTTTAGCAATTGTTAAGATTTCTTGGGGGGCGGGTCATGGGTGTGAGGTAACAACTTGTCAGGATTCTTCATCTTTTTTTCTTGACCGCGGCAGTAAAAATGAGCAAACTCCCTGTTTTCACTCGTTCCGGAGATAAGACCCTGATTTATCTCCCCCCCACCCCCCACCAACCCCAATGACATGGGGGATGGGAGGGCTTTCATCACACTTCTTTGCACCAACCTTGGGAGTCTGTGTGTGTCGAACCCACGACCAGAACACCGATACAATATACATAATATCTGTGCTCTGCCACGTCAGGCACCAGAGAAGGGCTCTGGAACCCCGTTCTCCGGACACTTTTATCATTTAGATCCTTTCAGAAACCATTTAAAAATGCTGACTGGAGCAGGACTTGAACCAGCAACCTCTGGAGTACAAACCCAACACAGATACCACTCAACCACAGATCAGTCCTGGTTGTTGGTAGCCTTTAACTGCTGCAGTCACTCAAGGGTATTTTTTCACAAAGTATCCTCATTTTTAAGCCTTTGATCAATTTTCCAGGATATGAACCAACAACCTCTGATACACGAGACCATGACACTGACCATTAGGCTACAAGATCTGGTAGTTAGAAATCAGTGTATTGGAAGGTGTTTCCTGCAAACAAACTTGCAAACAATTTATTGTACAATTGTGTTTAAAGAGTTGTCTGTTGTTGGATTTGAATCAAAAACCCCTGCTACACCAGTCCATGACACTGAGCACTAGACTATAGTGTCTAGTGCTCACAGGATAATATATTGGACAGGTGTTTCCACTCAACCCGCCCAGCAGGACATTTTTAGCAAATGTTAACATTCACTCACAAACAGCTTATTACGGTTACCTCTGGCATGTTCACTTACTCATGAGCAAATATGTTATTAAAATCAGTAACAACAATTAGAAGTCTGCCAGATATCGGATTTGAAACAACAACCTCTGAGGTGCCAGTCCATGTCTCTAACCACTCACCTACAACATCTGATAACAGGTTGCTGGTGTATTGTACAGATGTTTCCACTTTACAAACTTGTCAGTCATTAGTGGAGCCTGTCACTAGTCTCCTACTGAAAAGGTGCCACAACGTTTCTTGATACCATTGTGGATTTGAACCAGCAATGGCTGGACCAGTAGACCACACAGGCTGTCTGGTTCCTGTGAGGCTGGTGGTAGAATTGATCTGTGTCTCATTCACCAGAAAATGAAGGCAAAGATTTGGCCTCTGTAGAAGTGACAGGAGCTGGATTACAGCCCACCATTCTAGACCACCACACTACCAAAGCCTTGACATATCCACTGAAATCTTGGTGGATTTGATGCTTCTGACACAGAGAGCACCAACAAAGAATTTAGAGCTCTGTTTAAATGTTGATGAGTTTAATATGCAGCACATTCTGAGGTGCTGACAATTCCAGGGATTTATTTAAATATCTACTCTTTTAATTTATTTGTATTATTTATTTATGGCTAAATAAAGTGACTTGTGCGGCTGAGTTCGCCCCTCAGCCCACAGTTTTGACAATAAACGGTAAGCGCAGTTTTGACCCACTCTAGTGGTAGCTTGGGGCACTGCAGCCTAGTTATTATTAAGTGTTCATGAACCTCAGCAAAGAGTGAATTAGCTATTGAAGACTTAGTACCAGAACGTTTGACAAAAATAGCAAAAATACCCTTTACTTGGCATATTTAAATTTTTGCATATTTTGGAGATGTTCTTAATATGGGGCATTTAAAGATTAAAATGGTTTAATTTATTTCGTTGTATCTGGCTAAAAGATAATAAAATAGCATAGCTTCTACTTAAGTACAGTACTTGAGTATTTGTACTTCATTACTTGCCATCTGTGCCTACCCAACCCTGAAAGCAGTGGCGGACAGACTACAGGGCCCACTATGTCACCCGCCGGCCCACACTCTCTTAACCCAGTAAACGGAGCGTTTGTCCATGTATAAGACATAAGTTATGTCAATTTCATGTCAGATGTGCTCCGCTAATTATGTCAAAAATGCCCGGGCCGATTTCTCCTCCCAGTCCATGCCGGTCAGGGACTGAGCCATTACTATTTTTAATACCTACATACATTGATTTAAATAATCCATCGCCTAATAACTAGGGGATTTTTAACACTTCTCATTCAGACCTGCATTCCTTAAAAACAAATTTCCGTGCGTCACAGTGCATGAGAGATGGGATGTGTGGCGTGAGTGCGTGTGAAAGGAGTCAGATGCGTGTGTCTCACGGTAATTGCGTGAGGGTTGGCAGCCCTGATGTCTACTCAGTGGGAACACACACCTACCACGTTATTTAAAACGGATGGTGGTAACTTGCGGTGTGCTATTCCACACCCAAATGCTCTCGTGCGGATCTGTTACCCACAAATGCATGATTTAATAATCAGTGCAACCCGTTCCATTTTGTCATTCCTTTTGGAATTACTAGAAGAAGCAGCCAGTCTATTGGTCCGGAAGAACATGTGACCACTCGGTTAGTAACTTCAAGTCAGATTATGACTG
>OMKY01250717.1:6922-18685 GCA_900302395.1 Bregmaceros cantori | reverse complement strand
CATGCATACAGGTCCGCTTAAATCTATTCAGATCCCCAAAGAGTGGCATGGCTTTCTTTCACTATAACGCAGTAAAACGTCAAACATAATATTCACTTAGTTTTGCACAAAGGAGGGAATCCTGTGTACAAACTGGCAGCTTTTGTTTTCAGTGACTACTAAGTGAAGTTTTATCATTTTCTGGACATCGTACTGTGGTGACACCAACCTTTTTCCCCAGTTGTTAGTGACTTGGCTTAAATCATGAACAGGCACTTGGACGTCATAAGTGGTGCAGTTGGCATAAGATTTGGGTGAACGGGTTCTCTCTATCAACGGCTGTGTCCGAAATTGCCCCCTATTCCCTATATAGTGCACTACATGGGGCACATGACTTTTTGTAGGGGTGTCCAAATGCTCCATGCTCCTATTTAGTGCACTCAACGTATCCCACAATGCAAAACAAATAGCTACTTACATTTGTGTACTTCCTCCTTGTTGCCACCATTGTTAAAATGTTAAATAATGGCGTAAATAATGGTAATGGCGTTGTATTCTGTAATATATCGTACGTATCAAACGACGTCTGCCTGTCCGTACCGCTACTTTTGGAGGGCCACAAAGGCCTCCCCATAACGGCATAACGACAATGAGGGCTAACGGGGAGGGCCTGGGGTGAATTCGGATTGGGCCTTTCTGTGATGATACTTGAATTTTACAATGTTGTAGTAATTTTGACAGCGCCGTGTCTGTAATCTCAGCCGTTGCTGTTAAGTGCACTATAAGTAAGTGCACGATATAAAGAGTAGGGGATAGGGAACGATTTTGGACACATCCAACGTTAGTATCAGAATATATTTCTGCAATGTAGCGGGACAGGATAAAGGCATTTTAGTGATTTGCTGGGCGTCCATTATGTTGTATATTGAAACTTACAATGTACTGCATAGCGTCAAAATGTGGTTTAGACAGAATTCTGTGTTACAGCATTTTGCCAACACACCCTGTACTTTGAAATTGTAGCTCCTTTATAATGGTTGGTTGTGTTGTTAAAGGTGGTATATACATGTATGTGACGTAAGCTGCAGTACATTTAATTTAAATTACAGGGATGAACGAAATGCTGTGGACATGTGGCTAAATGTTATAATCCTTCTGTGGCTTCAATGTGACACCAAGGATTATGTGGCTGAAAGCCAGAACCGACGAATCGTCCACGCATCACACGTGAGTAGGGTCCGTTGGGTCTGGACCGACCAGGCACACAAATCAGATTATCGCCCGAATTCGGGCGGTCCAATCAGCCCCATTAAGGAGGGCCTTGTTGAAATCGAGACATGGGCCTCCACGCCACTTGTCACGCCTACTGCACTGTGATTGGATGACCTCATTTGATTGACACTTTTTTTTTTTTTACACTTGTTTCAAGCCTGCTCTGTGTGGACGATTCATTGGTTCTGGATTGCCAGGCTAATTTCAAGCGCCAATTGAAAGGGTTTGTTACAGCCTGTTCCATGTCATACAGACAGTTCACTGTCTCTGCTTCTTAATAGAAGTCATATAAAAGATTTGACAGCCAGGCGTCCTGTCAAGGCTGCTCCACCGTACCCTGGATTTAAAGGCGCCTGCATGGAGTGTCTGGTTCTCACATTCCAGTGAATGTCATGTTTTGATGACTTTGTTACAGTCTGCCTTTTGTTCACACTGAAGACGAAGGCTGTGTCCGAAATTGCTCCCTACTCCCTACATAGTGCATTCACTTACAGTGCGCTCAACAGCAACGACGAGATTTCGGACACTAGAGTCGGCGCCGTCAAAATTATAACGTTATAAAATTCAACAATCATAAGTTTAAATAAAGGAACTTCATTAAAGGGTTTTAACCAATTTTTTGTATCTGGAACTCTATAACATGTCAGTAACAGTAATTTGCCAGTGTTCATTTCTTGGAAAATTCAGTTACTGCACTCAGGCGGTGGAAGCCTGTATCGTGGTAAATGCATATTCTGCACATTAATGTACATTCAGACCTTTGGCGGACTCCCTTTTTACCTGCACCGTGAAGCAGGTTATGTTTTTGACTGCGTTGGTTTGTCTGTCCCCGGGATAACTGAAAAGGTTGTGCACATATCTGGATGAAATTTTGTAGAGTGGTTGGAAATGCCATACGGAAGAATCGATTAAATGTTGTTCATATCTGTAGTCTACAAGTAACATTATTGTATGTAATCACCAAATTACCAAAAGATCGCTGGCCGCTTACCGGGGTGATGTGACCCGACGTCCGGGTCACATGGGGCTGCTGGGAAATGTAGTTGGCATGTTCGCTGGTGGGAATACAGTCTATAGGTCAATCGCAGTCATGCTTTTCTACGAACACTTGCATTGATAATGGGTTGCCACACATACTGCTAGCTCTAGAAGTACTATTTTTTTTTGTACCACTATGGGGTAGGTTTGCAATCTGAGTGCTTCTAGTTAAAACTAATGACAGTCCAAGGTTAAGAATAGGGGGGGGACTAGGGTACATCGATGCTCACTACTTTTTGCGGTGCATTGTGGGATACTTTGAGTGCCCTATATAGGTTACATTCGGACACCCCTACAAAATGGCGTGCGCCCCATATAGTGCACTATAGGGAATAGGGTATATTTTGGACACGGTCAAAGTGCTCAGTGTTTCACCTTCCTTATGATAATCTAGTTGTAGCTTGATTATGTCCTTTTTTACGAAAAGGGATACAGCAACCAAAATAACATTTAGCAGTGTTCTGTGTGAAGGGACGTTCAGTCACTGTCATATTAGCAGATATTATCCTTATTTTTTACATGCTGAACAGGATGTGACGAAGGTGTGTGTTTGATGGTTATAGCTTCAAAATCAGCATCTTGGCAAGTTGGCACCGTTTTGAACCAATTTGTGCCGACCCTGACTGTTATGGTGCAGGAGTGGAGTCGTCAATCACACTCAGCAATCTAAGCCAAACTAATTGGTAATTATCAAACTATTAATGTACTTGGACCTAGGTCACTGCTGGTGGATTGACCGTGGGGCTCATTGGTCTCTAGTTCTAGCTCTTGATCGTCCACGCATCGCACATTGCTAGATGCTTGCATTGGGTCTGGGAAAATCAGGCAAGCCGTCGGTATGGACTACGGAATCAATAGACCCATTAGCGTGGACGTGGGGGGAGCTTGTACGGGCTACGCGAAATGTGGGCAGAGTTTGTACGAGCTACGTGAGACATGGGTGGAGTTTGGTTGTCACGCCTCCACACCGCTTGTCCCACCTACTGCACTGTGACGGGATAACACGATTTGATTGGCACATGTTTGTTTCTAGTTTTCCAGACCCTGGTTTTACCAGACCCAATGCAAGCGTCTAGCGATATGCGATGCGTGGGCGTTGGTTCTGGCTCACCAGGCTAGCTCTTTTGTGTGAGTATGTGCGTACGGACTGCGGAAGGTTACCCCTTTGGACCTATGACTTCACACCTTTATTGGCGTCCTGATCCACATTTATTTTAATGGCGCATAGAGGTCCATTGGACAGCATATCTGTGTAGGAATGTGTTGTGTGGGTGCGTGAGACTGTGAATAACATGAGAAATGAATGTTGCCTTGAGGCACCGCACTGTGCTAAGGATATTGCCCAGGAACGTCCAAGAGATATATGTAGAGGACTTGGGCCTTGTGGCTGTTGGGATACAGCCACAAGGGGTCGCAGCTGAGCAACTGGGCAGAACAAGACGACAAATTTCTGGTTTCCCCCATTCAATTGTACATCCATAGTGTACTATGAACAAATCCCAAACCGGTAGCAAGTGATAACGTCATTAAAAGTTGATAGTTCCTTATTTTGAGGAAAATACCTGTTCAGTCCAGCCGCCATATTGTCTGCTGTTACCAGCACCTTCCTCTCTTTACTTATATCACTTTGGTAACGTCCTGCGGTTAGTCTGCTTGTATGCCTGGACAAATCCTGGTATTGCACTAGTGATCCCTGCCAGTCCCCCTGACCACTCATCCTATATGTGTGTATTGGGGCTGTACAATTCTCACAAAAGATTAACTAAAACAACTTTGTTTTAGAGGATGTGATATGTATTCTTAAGGCAAACATTTCACTAGTGGAAATTATCCTGTTATTTCAATTATACTTTTACATGCCAAAATACTGATGCTGACATCAGTGACCTCCTCGTCTGCGGTGCGGAGTGCAGACGGCCAGCTGCTGTTATTATTCTATGCATGATGCATGCACTATGTGCCGAGTGATATGATTTGTCAACGCCAAAAAGGGATTGAGCCTAAAGACGTTGGCAAATCATATCACTCGGCAGGTAGGACATGCATACAATAATAATAGCAGCTGGCCGTCTGCAATCCACACCGCAGACAACGAGGTCAACGAGATTGTCGGTATAGACGAGTTTACCTGCAAAATACAGGGGGCTGGCATTTTGTCCCGACGGGATGAAACGCACTTCCGGTGTCTGTATGAGTTCCATTTAATCTCGTCGTAGTGGACCGCGGTGGCTCACAAAAAACACACAAAATGCTCACCAATTCAAAATCCGAGATGTCGCTGTGTGACCAGTTACACATCATCTCCCTTGCATCGTTCATCATTTTACATAAATATTGATGAAATACAGTCAAAATACGACTTAAAGTTACTCACCGAGTGGTCACATGTTGCCACATGACCAATAGGCTGGCTGCTTCTACTCGTCCTTCCAAAAGGAATGAGATAATGGAATGAGTTGAACTGATTATTAAATCATGCGTTTGTGGGTCACAGATCCGCACGAGAGCATTTGGGTGAGGAATAGCACACTGCAAGTTATCACCACAATTTTTAAATAACCCTGTAGGTGTGTGCTCCCACCAAATACACATGTTGAAAAAATAGCCAAATACACGGCAAGTAAATGACACTGGAAGTGACGTTCAGACACCGGAGGTACCCACCGAACTCGTCTATTTACCAGACAGGCTTTTGGTTGGCCTTCGCCCACAGCATTATCTAAACAAAATGTGTAAGACAAATGGTGGCTCTAACATGTTCTATTCTTGGCATCTTTGGTGAGAATCTGTTTTTTGTAAAATGTTCTGTACCCTCTGGACATTGCTGGTGCTTGCACGCGTCGTATTTACATAATGTATTTGTAGAAGGGTTCCACTTCAAGAAGTGGTGCCACCAATTTGTTTGCAGTTTAATTGAACATGCAGCCCTAATATACATTATAACAACCGTATATGACTACGCCAGTTGTATACATGTACATGTCTGTCAAATAGGTGAGAATTTCCGTTGCAGCACAGCACGACTGCGCTGTTGCATCAACGCTATCCAATTTGAACTTTGCCACAGTGATGCCCCATTGACGAGCTTATCATGTTGAGTTGTTTATCTTAGCTATCAGTCTTCTTCACACTGCAGTGGTCCTCCTGTCGGTGCCTGCAGACATGTAGCATGGGGATTGTCATGAGCTCCGTGGGAATAAGATGCTTAAATATGTCAAACTGTGGAGATGGAGCTGACCTTAGCGGGTGGTCGGTGTTTAATGTACATTTTTTTGTACCTTGTTTTAATTTATTAAATATATCTAAGACTGCACTCTGTGTGTAATGTGTGATTATTTACATTCAGTTGTGTGTAGAGCTATTAATTGCAGGGCTTTGAACCGATATTTTTTCCCAAACGGAATTATAACATTTCCGGTCATGAGTTCCAGCAATAAATTGATGTTCCCGAACCGGTTAGAACAAAAATATATTGTTCCCGGAACGGTTAATTTTGTTCTTGTCAGCTTGGCACAAGTTGTGCCAGGCGGTGTTTCAATTTAAGTCGATGCTCCTTACGGGCGCAGCTGGGAAGGTGAACGGCGGCAGAGACTAGTGGAGCAGCGCACACTGGACAGCCGTATGGGGCACTCGCCGTGCAGTGGGGGTAGGGGTCTGGGAAGGCGCAATGTGCGCAGTGTTTTAACGAAAACTTTGAGGAACATAATAAAACCGGTATTAACCAGTTACCATTATTTTCAAATAAAAATAATGTTTCCAGTTTTGTTTCTGTTCCCTGGAGGATACAAAAAGTTCCCGGTTTTCGTTCCTTGAACCAGTTCAAAGCCCTGATTAATCGCTTCATTTTTCAATTCAAATCGGGTCGATTATTAGCCTGAATTATTATTAAAACTTTTTGCTGTTCCACTATCTCCACTCAATGCTAACATTTCCATTTTTAGTATTGGCACGGAAGATCCTACTCATCCGTGCTAAATTCTAACATTGGGTTTTCACCCAAGCTGACGTGTTGCCTTTATTGTATGGGCCATGACACTGGGAATGGAGACTGGCAATGGGAACAACGACTATCAAACATATTTGAGCGGAAAATGGGCCGTTTTCTCACTCACTTTGAAGCCTTGTTGCAGTGAATAACAGAGTTAAGGGCACCGTTTTGGTTTCTGAGTCCCCAGACTACCAAAACGTTATCTTGAGGCTTCCCATGTAATCCTGCAGGTAGCCTGAGCTTGTTTCAACCGATTAATCGATGATATTTGATTCATTCAATTAATCGCAAATAAGCACAATTGTTCCCAATGGCGGCCTCCATTTCCCCCTTCTCTTGGCCCCATTGAGTCCCGCAGCAACAGAGAAAATAGAATAAAGATAAAAAGTAAACTTGGGTGATTTTTTTTTTTTTTTTTATGTCATAACCTAGCAGGTAAGAGTAGGCTCGTCCCATGCTAAAACTGAAATGTTTCTGTGCAATCTGCAATAAGTGGCTACAGTGAGACATCAAAACGTTTGCAATATTAACAATATTAACATTTGGGGTTAATAATTCAGATTTTTTTTTCCCCCGTTTTAACCATGCATACAATTCACTATACATGATACCATCAAAATGTCTGCCGCCCCCAAGCCGTGACGCCAAGTGCAACAGCCCTATTTGTTTCGCAATCGCGAGACTTCTCAAGTGCAACTCTGGTTTTCAAGGGATTCTGAACTTGACACCTCTTCACCAGCACATTGAATTAATTAATTATAGAACTAAGTCATGTCAAAATATTTAATTACACATATGGCACACACCTGAACAGGGTGGGGATTGGATAGATAACACCAAGACTCAAAGGTTTTGGACCATTTTTTGCTTATTAGTTTTTTTCTTTATGGACACAATCTCTAGCACCACGTTAGGGGAGGTTAGCATCATAGCAAGCAGACTGCTTGATTGAATAAACTACCATATCACCCATCTGCGTATGTGCCGACTTTTGTTTTTGCCCATGGGTTCCCGTTCCCTCATCCCTTCCCAGTTCCATGTCAGACGTTACTGTTGGCTTCAGGCGTGGTGCCGTGCTGATGAGGCTCTGCGAGCATCTGGTGCGTTACAGCGCTGCAACCAAAAAATATGCGCGTTACTAAATTCATGTCTTTGATGTTGGGCACCCACGGAAATTCCCTGTGGGTGCTCATCAACCGGAGGCCCTCAGGGCAAGGGGACTGTTAATGTTTTTAAAATGAAGCTCAAGACACATCTCTTTGACCTGGCTTATAACTAGGCTGTTACCGTCATCGGTACATCAGCCTACTGTATGTGTGTCAGTGCTGTGACATTGGTGCATGCTTTTGGTTGTCCATTGAGATCCGATAACAATGTTCACTTCTATCGGTGAGTTCATTGGCGCCTAAATATCCCTATCCTGGATCCATAAACACTACCACAGGTAGGGCACGTAATGTGGCGGTGGTAGGGGCAACTGCAGCCTAGTTTTTTCTCCTGGCTGTCCTCCTCCAGCAGCCGGGTGCCATCCTGGCACAGCTGACGCCAGCTGCTTCGGTCAGCAGCTACAGCCTCCAGGGCCTCAGGTTTGATTTTACCGCTCTAGATGAAAGTCTACTGCCACATCGCTGCTGTCCTCACTCTCCTTGTGGAGAAGCTGGGTAGCACATAGCAGGAAGATGTTGAAGAGAACTGGTGCTAGTACATTGCCATAGTACATTGATAGTTCCCTGCCTTACTTCCTTATGTACAGGGAAGGCAGACTCTTGCCCTCTATGGTCAATCGGGCTGGATGTTTACAAACTTCTATGGGAAGTCCTCCTCCAGTTTGGCTGCCCCAAGTAGTTCTCTCTGAATAGTATCAAAAGCCTTAGAGAGGTCGACAAAGGCCATGTTTTGGTCCTGATGTTGTTCCCTACAATTTTCCTGCAGTTGTCTCACTGTAAAAATCATGACCACTGTGCTCCTACTTTTTTCCTCCACCTTCCTTCGCTATTTGTGGAGAGCAACTAGCAAATGTCCCATCCCTCAGATACCTGGGGAGCATTCTTGACTGGATTAAGCAAGCAGCGACTGCCTCAGGCGCCAGGTCTTCCAAAACAGGAAACTCTGTTTATCAAGCCATCTGCCTCACTACCCTCCTACTACAGCTGTGAAGCCTGGATAACCTATAGCCACCACTTCAAGGCTCTAGTACATTACCATATGGGTATTACATGGCGTGATCGTGTGCCTCTTTGTGAAATGCTCTCCAAAACCAACTGCAGGAGTATTGAGGCCACAATCACCAACCACCACCTACAGTGGCAGGGCCACATAGTAAAGAAGCCCTCAGATAACGCCTGCCTCGCAAAGTGCTGTACGGCCAGCTACATCACGGTCTAGAACGCTACATCACGGTCTAGAACGCTACATCATGGTCTAGAAAGCTACATCACGGTCAAGAAATGCTACAAAGACCAGCTGAAGACTGCTCTAAGGAAGAGTAAAATCAGACATGAGACCTTGGAGGCTGTAGGCTGACTGAAACATCTGACGTCAGCTGTCCCAGGATGACACCCGGCTGCTGGAGGAAGACAGGACAGCTAGGAGGAACAAGGCTGCAGTTGCCACTACCATCACCAGGTGGTAGGGCTATCTAGCCACCAACAAACTCACCGATAGAAGTGGACATCGTCATCGGATCGATGGACAACCAAAAGCAGCAAAGCTGTGGGTAAGTGTATGTCCGTTTCCTTGTGTTGGGAGGCTGTGGGTAATGTACTGTTCAATGTTCTGTTTCTGTAAAGCACTTTGCATCTCTTTAGCTCTGCATGAAAGGTGCTATTTAAACAAAGTTTGAGTTTGAAGTGAATTAATGGAAATGAACGGAGTTCCTCACCACAGTGCAGGTCTGCTGTTATGACAATAGTTGGATTTTTCATTGATGCACCAAAGGTCAAGATTGACTTCAGAGTCGGAGCTTAACTGTCCTCAATGTGGCAACCGTTGTTGGACTGGCCTCTTAAATAAGGGAAACCATTAAATCACTGCTCTGTTGTCCTAAAAACAACCTTGACAAACTTTTAAATTGGCCTTAGTTGACTTAAATGTATACAAGTTAAAGGTATACAAATGTACCCTGCCATAAGTCAATGTCTTTTCTCCGTTATAGGAGTTTTCACATAGACAACCTTAATTTTGCTTTGGATTAAGTAAATCTAAAAAAGTTAAATGGTTAGAAATTAGGACCTTTTCTCAATTTCCTCTTTCTTCTTCTCTCTCATCCTCCGTTAAAGGAGTTCTGTTAACAACTCTACTGTCCACAATGGATAGCTTAGGACAGGTCTAGCTCGGTAGAGGACAGGGGCAGTCAGGGTTGGAACGGTAGTCAAGTAAACCGCTGGTGTATTTCTTAAACTATAACCAAAATGACTTCTGTGAAGCACCTCGAGGCAACCTCAGTTTCGATTCTGGCGCTATACAAAAACCTATAACAAAACACACAGATTCACATGGAATATAAGGATAACTATATTCTTTTAATTAGTAATTTCATGCCAAGCATTTTCACATTTCACATCTCAATTCTATTTACACTAAACACACTCTAATCTAAAAAAATAATCTATACTTCAGTGAATAGTAATGCCATTAATGTTAATATTAACATTAACATAAACATTCGACAAAAAGCTATTTCAACATCTTTGTGACATAAATGATTTATACACACAAGCACACATTCAATTTATTTTATTAATTCATTTAGATAGATACTTTATTGATCCCCGACTTTTAAGCGACAAACTCCAAACCTTTTGTAGCCATACATGCAACATATCAATGTAGAGTAAAAATTATACTGTATAGCCAACGTGTTTGACATTTAAAGATGTCTATACAATTCAGCATTCATATACATAATTTGTTTACACATACACACACATTTATAACATTGTATATTATTTATTAGTTTATTTATTTATTGTTATTTTTAAGGGACCACTTTTCAACTTTTGTTGCTAAATATAAAAAATGTATACTGTACCAACATGTTTGTGCGGATGGGCCTACTGCCTGGCGCGCTCAGACGACGCGGCAGAAATACGTCGCCTTGCAGTACGTACGCACACGTTGGAAAAGCGCACTCAATCGCATCAAACCACGCCCACATTTTGGAACCAAGCAGCTCGCTCGGATTTCGACGCCTTCGTTCACATTAACAATGAATGAAGACGCTGGCGGATTTTTTAAAGGCGCCAATACGTTTTGTGTGGACAGAGGCTACACACGTGGATCTGGTCGGCTCGGTGCTACCGCACAAGGCGCACATCCTCCGGCGGAGACCGCGCAGGTAAGTTCCAAGCTTCGCTCAAACCTCCCCAGAAAGACCGACCAAAGCATGGCTCAAACCCATTCATGTCTGTACCTCACTGCGCGTTATGCGTATTCAGCGCCGGTCGTTATAAAGCACATTGCTATGTTGAACGTAACTTTCGGTAGTTTTACTTTGTTTGTTTGGGTTGTTTTGTACTTTGTTTGTTACATTGTTACAAACAATGACAATCTCCCGATGGATACATAGACGATGTATAACGAAGTTCCACGAGTGTGTAGTATTATTATATGTACTTAGGTGTTTTTGAACGTTTACAGTGAACGATTTGTGCCAACGCGATGAGTTCAACACTCACGTGAATTCCAGGCAGGCTCTCGTCTAGGATGTGTTGAATTATCGCGATACCACGGGATGCTTCCCCAAAATGAGTCACATTGATCTAGTTTGCAACAAATTCATGTCACGCTTCTCCTGGAAATCGCGATCACGCGACCAATGAAAGCCAACTAGAAGGAAAGTCAGGGCTTTTCAATTACAACTTCA
Source organism: Bregmaceros cantori (assembly GCA_900302395.1). NCBI lineage: Eukaryota > Metazoa > Chordata > Actinopteri > Gadiformes > Bregmacerotidae > Bregmaceros > Bregmaceros cantori. The sequence continues at coordinate 7,544 of OMKY01250717.1, read as the reverse complement.
GCTGAGTTGAATTTGATAACCACACACTCTCAACAGGGCACAAATCCATTGCTTTACAATTAGTTTGAATGTTCTTGAGATGCAGCCATCTCGTTTTCAAGGGGGTCCAACTACCACAACAAACAAGCACAAAATTAGAACAGAGAAACAAACAAAAACAAATCAGAAAACAACAAAGAAGCCAACACTAAACATTAGTCACATTGATTGTAATAGATAGTAGTTTGTATTTAATGATGGCTGAGGTACACATATCTATCGGCGCTGAATCAGTATCAGTGAATTTCTCTGCCGATACGGAGGAATCTTCAATATTTTTCAAAATTAAAATGAGTCATGATAGTAATTTAACAGCATGGCATTTAAATGTACTGTGTGAGCGCCATTCTCCATATACTTTCCATGAGCCAGGTGTCTAATAAACCTAAAAGAACACCAGCAATATGTGGCATCACCTGAAAAAGACTCACCCTGTTCTAAATGACAATGCCATGGAAATGACTACAACACTAAAAAAGTGGAACTTCCCAACCCTGTTAACAAGCTGGTTGACAACTGACTGACAGCACTTTTTGTTTCAGGTTTTTGCTTTCTTTTACAGAACTAAAATTCACTATCAGTT
>OMKY01250704.1:0-11976 GCA_900302395.1 Bregmaceros cantori | reverse complement strand
GTAATGTGTTACTGCCCCTCTCTGATTAGTTGCCAACAATTATGATAATTGATTAATAATGCTGTGATGTGATGTAACGGCTTGATGCTGGCAATTATACGTATACGTACGGTTAAGTGGTATTATTTCCACCTCTTGTACATTATATAGGGGCAAATGCAACAACGTAGTTAGGCTAATAGAAGACTTTTAAACGGACAATGTTATGCAAATATCGCTCGCTGCCTGGTCACAGCGATGATACCTGCAAAATGTCTGCCACTGCCAAGCTGTGAGGCCACCGTGCACGCCCTATTGGCCGTGATTAATCATTACATTGTTTGGCCCGCCCTCCACTCAAATGTGTTCAATAAAGCCCCTTTTCCACTGGCTTATTTAAGGCCAGCACGGCACAGTTCCAATGCACATCCTGCCCGAAAATCGCTTCTCCACAAAGTCAAATCGGCCAGGCCAGGTTTCACGACCCGTTGAGATGTGGGTCCAGAATCTAGCCTTCCTTGGCTACATTTACTGGTCACCGTTTGGTCAAACTCCGAGGGGGTGACGAATCGTGGCCGGCCAATCACAGGAGGGGGGCGTGTGCCCCCCCGACCCCTGTCTGGCAGGCATCAATAGAACAAAAGGTAGAAGGTATCACCTGCCACCACCCCTTTGTGGCCGCGTTAAAAACAGTGGAAACACGTTCCCATTTAAACTGAACTAAACTTAACTGAGATGCGCCGAACTGTGCTGTAGTAGAGAAGTGGCATATATGTCTCTCCCAATGCCAGTTATCATTCGCAGCTTCATGGCCCTGCCCATTCTTTTGAATGCTGAACAGAAGAAACTGTTGAGGTATTTAAATAGCTTTTTTCCTCCAGCACTGGTCTCTTAATCGTAACATGAGTTAATTCTAAAAGACATGGAGCGGGAACAATCAGCTACTATGGCTACTATGTGGAGCAGTCCCTCAGGGCTTCAGAGACTGTCATTGTCTTAAAAAAGAAGCTCAGGACACATTTCTGTGACCTGGCTTTTAACTAGGATTTTACCAAAGACTGTATATATATATATCCGGGACAAGGAGACATAGAGAGAGCTATACAGTATATGAGAGAGAGACAGCCCACCCGTGACTTGTTCCAGTGGTACTGTCCGCTAGGGGTGCCAATGACAGAGTCAGATTGAATGGGATCCTTTGGGATCTGAAATAAAAAATATTAAACGCCAAATCTGACACGTTTGTGAAATTATGACCCCCCTCACACAATTAACCAATAATTATCCCGGCAATATACATTAAAACAATCAATTACGATAGAATAGATAGATTAAGCCCATATTAAGCCCATACCAACCCGGAAGTAGGCACGGACATCAAAATGAATGCGGTGTCCATTTTTATATACAGTCTATGGATTTTACTGTCAGCTGCCAACTATCTGTGTATGTCTGTGGATATATTGTTGCTTATATTGGGAGACTCTGTATTCAGTATTGTTCTTTGTTTCGTCATTTTAAAGCACTTTGTGTTGCTCTCCATGGAAGATGCTATACACGTCAAAAAAAACGTTGAGTTCAAGTTTGAGCCACGAGTATGTTTGGTGACAGAGACAAAGGAACCCACCAACATGGCATAGGTGAATGCGGCTGTGCGTTCCGAGTTGTAGGTGAGTGCGTAGTACAGCGACAGGTAGCGGTCCACCGTGATGGCCAGGAGGCTGAAGACAGACGCCGAGAAGGACGCTACGACCAGCCCTGCAGAGAAGAGGATGACGGACACTCTGAACTTCAGCCTGGGAAATGATTGTCAATAACAAGGGGCACACAACTCTTTCCTGCTTGCCTTTGCAGAGGATTCCCAGTCGTTAAGATAGTGGCTATGGGGTAACTACAAGTATGCATTTTTTGCCGACTGCTAAAGGTAGATATCCGTGAAACGCGATAAAAGCATCAATGAAACACAGATACATTGTAGAGCCATACTTTCTGTTCGTTTGTGACATCAGGGTGGCTTTGTAATTCAGCTATCTTGAAAGATGTTATGCTTTATATGAAATTAAATGTATATGCTTTATGTTAAAACAACTACTGCCAAAACAAAGCTAAACTAATTTTCCCAGTCATAAGTTATGTACCAAATAAAAATAGCCCCATAGAGCATCTCTGGGACAACGAACCTGGGACAAATCCGTCCATCCGTTCAAAAGTTATTGTTATTATATTGAAAGATCTGGCGCGCACAAAAGCATTACATCCCCTACGTCTGGGTTTTGTTGTGTTGCCTGCATGTACGACGGGCCGGTGATATGATTTGCCAAAATAAAAAGGGGTGGGCCTTAGGACGTCCAAAGAGGTGGCAACATCGGAAATTAACCCTGATGAATACATACACACCGTCTGATCTTTGGATAACCTGTTAAGATGACTTTTGATGATTTGGGAAAATGATCCAATGTATATTCGCAAATCTTGACTCTTTAGGGAAAAAACATGATAAGACTTGTATCTGGCGTTTTAGCACCAACACTGGTAAGTGTGCAAAATGGAGTATGGAGGATTTCAGACAGCACTAAACCATGACAGAGTGCACGAAAAAGTGCACTGAAATAAAGTGTGTTTGTCGGAAACATATTTGTGAAAAGTGCCTAGTTCGTTTACCACCAAAGTGCATTGGGTAGAAATTGCGCCTAAGATGTATTACCACTGTGTGATGTAATTAATTATAGCAGATTGTACCCGTGCTAATTCCCCATCCAGAAATAGCGTGTGACTCACTGATTTGGTTTATGTCTGACAGCGCTGGAGTTGCCAAAATTCAAGGTGACTTTTGGGCTTTCATTCCGGCGAGAGTCTGGAGGGCCATAGTGAGGACCCTCGTCAAACTAAGGCCTGCTTGTATTCTATAAAACAGGGGTTTCAAACTCAAACTAGAGGTGTGCAGTCGTGCCGAAACCGCGGCGGCGCACAAGACCGCGGCACACGAGACTGAGGCGCATGAGACCCCGGCGGTGACCCACACAAAACCATTACATCCTCCAAGCTCTGTGTTTTAGGGGTGTAACTACATGGCGGCCGCTGGAGGCGGATTCTAGGTGAGGCTGAGTTGCATCAGGTATTCCACAAAAAAGTCTGCCAGAGAAGTTTGGACTTTAATTTACTCAACATCACCTGTGTGTGCCCCCGCCCACGATGTCAACGCCATCCCATTGCCACCACGTAGACAACATCTTGGCCATTTAGCGCATGCAGTGTCTTTCGTTTGCTCACTGGGTTTCCGACTAATATCGACAAAACTAAACAATTTACTTATTGGACCTGAAGATCAGAGAGAGAATAATTTACCAAAACTTCATGAACTAAATCCCACACAATCTGTTAAAAATTTTAGAGTGGTCCTCGACTCTGATCTTAATTTCATCCCGCATATCAAAAACATAACCAAGGTGGGTTTCTACCATCTCAAGAACATAGCAAGTGTCCGACCATTTCTCTCTCTGGCCACCACAGATGCACGCTTTTATCTCCAGTCGTCTAGATTATTGCAATGCTTTGCTCTCTGGTCTTCCAAAAAAGACCATTAACAGTCTGCAATTATTACAAAACTCAGCTGCTCGTGCACTGACAAGGACAGAGGCCAGGAGCATATTACTCCAATCCTAAAATCACTGCATTGGCTCCCTGTGCGTTTCAGGAACGATTTACAAGTTTTTAAATCTGTTAACAACCCTGGGCCCTCATATTTATCTGACTTGCTTTCACCATATCGGCCCCTCCGGACCCTGAGGTCCTCCGGTACCGGCCTTTTAACCATTCCACAAGTAAGCTCCAAATGGCACGTAGAGGCCGCATTTAGTTTCAGGGCCGCGGAGACGGTTGATATTTGTAAGAGCAAACTTAAGACACATTTATTTGACCTAGCTTTTAACCGAGTACACTGGCACTTAGTCACTATTTATTATATTAACTATTTATTTATTTATTATTATTATTTATTTATTTATTTTTATTTACTAGTCTTTGATTTCATCTTGACAGCTGTTAGTTAGTTTTACTATCATTTTATTACTATACTGGTAACTATTTTTATTGTTTTTATTTATTTATCTGTATTCATGTATGTTCTTATACTCTAGAATTTGTTTTTTGTCATTCGTACTCCAGCGTTTCCTCTTGCTGTATATCCTCGGTACCAAGCCATGTCTATCATTTTAATTGACAAATCCATTGCCTGTGTGTGCGTGTGCATGTGTGTGCTCTTGTATTTGTATGGGGGTATTTATTCTTGTTGTTTTGCTTTGTTGTGTTGCTGTAAAGCACTTTGAATTGCTCTGCATGCAAAGTGCTATATAAATAAAGTTTGATTTGATCTACTCTGAGGTGTCACAACAAATCTCATTGACAGTGTCAGAAATCGTTCCCTAGCCCCTAATCCTCACTTATAGTGCATTCAACAGCAATGGCTGAGATTTCGGACACTAGAGTCATTACCGCCAAAATTATTATAATACGAAAAAATTCAACAATCATCACAGAAAGTACTTACATTTATAACCATTTGCCGTGGTTGGTCACTCTTGACTCCCACCATGCCATGTTTGTAGTTTAGGACATTTTTCAGGTGTCTCGCAATGCATTATGGGTTGTAAAACCAGTGGTGGACTGACCTACGGTGAGGAGCAGCGCAGCGTCTGAGCGCACCAAGTAGGCACAGGCGAAGTGCAGCACCAGACCTAGTCCGGCCAGCAGGTCCGCCAGCGCCAGGCTCCCGATCAGCAGGAACATGGGAGCACGCAGGGCTGGGTTCTGCCAGATGACCAGAACCACCAGGGCGTTCTCGCACGCTATCAGCGTCCCCGACGAACACAGCACCACGTCCCACGGGTTGACCAGCCGCGGGCGCCCCGAGCCCAGACCCGCCCCCTGGCGATGGAGTAAGGATTGACAGACAGAGAGAGAGAGATAGATAGATAGACAGGAGTGTGCAGTAGAGATGCAGTGAGAAGTGTCAATCAAATCAATCAAAGTTTTTATTGCACAAAAACATAATCACATGATGAATCCCCTGTCCCTTAACATCTGTTGGCTTTTTGACCAACTTCCAGCTTGTCCACCTCAGTCACTACTCCCACCAGCAAAATAAAGAACCAGTTTCGGGCACTAGAGGATGGCCCTGCTAATTGTGAGACTGTAATGCATTATGGGATATATTAAGTGTTTAGTGGCCCTCCATATTGCATACTGTGTAAGTGTAACAGGGGTCAAAAGGTCATATTCCAAAATATGGCTGCACAGCCAATTACCATTAGCTCCCGGGTCCCATGATGCACCGCATGATTGTAATTCATGCCATACTCCTTGCGTTGGGTGGTCATTTTTCACCCATTACAAAAGTATGTTCTGGAAATTGAAAATGGCATGCTTCCAAAATCCTGTGTGTCTACTCACTAGGCCCTTGTCCACACCCACGTCGCTGATGCCCACGCTGTCAGAGGAAGACGTGGGGAAAGTGGCCGCACCCCCCAGGGTGCTGTTGTCCAATAGGAGTGATCCTCCGCTGCCGGCCCAGGGCGTGGTGTCTGGGCTCAGCCAACTGGGGGTGATCGCCAGCTCCTCTGTCATGGTGAGGACCCTTGTGGGACACACAGGGGACCACACGTGAGTACATGAGTACATGAGTGCATGAACACACATGCATACATACACACACACACACACACACACACACACACACACATCAAGTCAAACTTTATTTATATGGCACCTTTCATACAAGGCAACACAAAGTGCGACACAACAACACAACAAAAGCCCGAAGAACAAAATGACCCAAACTCTCCCCAACCTGTTAATAAGCAGGCATGCACAGTTTGCACACATACATACATAGTGGCACACACAGGCAATGTATTTGTCAGTAAAGCGATAGACTTGGCTTGGCACCGAGGCTGTAAAGCAAGAGGAAACACTGGAGTGCTATAATATTATATAATTAGCGTTCGTTTTGTCATTTCTAATCAGAGATGGCAAGTAACAAAATATTACTAGAAGTATGCAGTTATTGCCGACTGCTAAGGGGACAAGTATTATGAAAACAAAGTTAAAGGAATGTGGGTCAAAGCCATCCACCCAGTCAGAAATGATGGACCAAACAAAAATGTGTCCATCTTTTTAGTATTGGCCTCATCACTTTGTGAACTTTGCGAATCTTACGCTTACAGCAGTGGCGCATGACAACCATTACCTACTACCCTATCCTACCCGTTTAGGGGATATAAATACTCTGTTACTACACAGAGACTTGCTGTAACGCAAGTCTCTGTGTAGTAATATAAATAATGCAACTGTGCCGCATGTATCCATATATTACTACAACTACGACATAATGGAATAACATTTGCAGACTAATGTGGATTTTAGGCATTGTATGGCAAACGCCTCAACCGTGAGGTAAAGTACTGTGATGATGGGGCGCCCCCACGTGGAGGAGGGGGAGATATGGATGCGGTCAACAAGGGGCCAAGCTTGGCTAATTGCCAAGCATCATCCAGATCGTATTTAAACAGCGCTGTCAGCGACACCTCAGTCACCCTGGGTTTCGTACCCAGCAACATTCACATTCACTACAGTACTTTATTCTACTAGTCACTCATACATACATGTACAGTAAAATCCTTCATCCACATTTAACCCATCCCCGAAGAGTGGTGGGCAGCTGCGGGGCCCACCAGATTCTGAGCCAGTTAACTAGAACATGGTTTTGGTGGTGGGGGGTACCAGAGTGCCTGGAGGAAACCCGCACAGACACGGGAAAAACATGTAAACGCCACCCAGAAAGGACCTGGGCGGGCTGGGATTCGAAGTCAAGACTTTCTTGCTGTGAAGCAGCAGCGCTAACCACTGTACCGCCGTGCCTGTCTTTATATAATACAAGTCACATATGTGTTCTGTCTCAACCATTGCACAGCCCAAACAGACATGCACCGAATTGTGCTTACACAACACTTACAGAAAACATGCTTTAACCCTCACCACAACACACACACGCTCACTCACTCTGCTATGCAAACAGCTAAGTGCTTTAGGATAATCTACAGCCATATTATGCTGTTTGGAGAGGTGTGTGGGCTATCAGCAATCTATAATCACAGGAGACACGCTACATTAGGCTCACGCACACACACACCTGCGCGGACGCGCGCGGACGCGCGCGCACGCACACACACACACACACACACGCACACTCTCCGACGTGCAAGACAGATTGATTGGAGCTTCACCCCACAACACTCTCATGAATACGAGTATGGCAGCATCGAGGGAGTCGTGGCGGCCGTTTATACAAGGACGATTGTGTGGGAAAATGAAAAATGTTTCATAAAAATTGCATGTTGTTTATACAGCAACGGTCAGAAATCTGAAGACAGGGGGGCGCGGTGGTGGAGTGGTTATAGAGCACGGCCCCCAGACCATAGGTGAGAAGTGCCACGGGTTCTCATCCCCTCTCTGGTTTTTCTGCAGTCCCTGCGGCTTTTCTGCAGCCCCCCGACTCTTCATACCAGTTTCCGAGCTAATTCTATCGCTGTCTCTCTCCATAGAGAATGAAAAAAAAAGGGCGTCCACGACTCCTGGGCTGGCTCTGCGGCGCAGTCAGTAAGACACCCACACCCAGCACACGTATGGTGCCTGTGATTTCACAGGAATGGGCAGTGTTGCGAGTTCTCCTCCCCTTGCCTTGTTGTAAGTGTAGCGAGTGTGAAACGAACCGGTGGCTGCTGCATTAGAATCACAAAACACAAAAATGATTGGATAAGAAGCACATGACGTAGCCGGGTGGAGTTCCCAGCATGCAGCAGGAGCACCACGACCTAAAGTCTGTGCGCTACGACAGTGTATATAAACACTTGGTTATGCTACGGCCGATTACGGTCAAAGCGATCACTGTGTGTATATACTAGATTACATTTCGCCATCATTACATAAGTGTGTTCAAATGTTTGAAAATTTCAAAAAGATGGAATAATAGCAGAGAATGATTGGATACTTGTGTATCTAAAATATTTTGAAAAAATAAATCTAAACTAGTTGAAGAACTACATATCTCTAAAATTAGACCTTTTGGTCCCTGTGACATGGTGACAAATCGTTCCCCATCATCTAGCCCCTACTCCCTAGTGCACTCAACAGCAACGACCATGATTTCGGACACTAGTGTCGGCATCGTCACAATTATTACAACATTATGAAATTCAACAATCATCACAGAAAGTCAAAAGTACTTATGTGCCATCTTTGTGTTAGTCTAGGTCATTTTTAATGCATCTCGCAAGGCATTGTGAGATATAATACTTGGGCTAGTGTTCATCGATGCTCACTAATTCTCGCGATGCATTGTGGGATACTTTGAGTGCATTAAATAGGGTACATGGAATATTCGGACACCCCTACAAAATGGCGTGCACCAACAACAGTGCACTTTATAGGTAATAGCGAGCAATTTCGGACACAGCCCAACAGCTACAGAGAATAGGTTACTATCCTCTGGCCCACTCAGGTTCAAATGTGCTTACTTAGGTCCTGTGTGACTTGAATTGGTCATGATGTTTTTTTAAGCTGTTTCTCTGTTTCGTTTTAAGCTGCATCTCAATTATTGACGGACCAGATTGATTGGTTCTCCCTGCGGACTATCTGTGGAAACAGACTCCGACAATCATTATCACAGACTGAGCAATTACGCATCAGCAGAGGTATTATATGTGCCAGCGTTGCCTCATTAGCAGAGATGGCAAATAACAAAGTACAAATACTCTGTTACTGTAGGATGGATTGTCCTAATGTGGGCAAGTTGGTTGCCGGATGACGGCATGAACTGTTGAATTTACGTGTTGAACTGTTGAATTTACCATTACACTGGCATTCCTTAGTTTAGGCAGCAGCCCACATTAGGGCAATCCACTAATCTGTTCTGTTAGAAGTATTCCTTTCTCTGATGACTTTTTACTTGTACTTAGTAAATATCAGTATTTTTTACTCCTTACTTTAACAGGATTGTTACTTTTCATATGGAGACTAGGTAAATATATTTTAATTTTTTTGTGCATCGACACCAATGCACGCAATGTTTATTTTCTATGTGGGTGTGTGGTAATAAATATATTAATAACACCTTGTTCTCTATGAGTGAAATTGCGTGGGTGTGAAATGTATATGGAGGACATGCTGTACATTTCAGAGCCTGTACTTTTTACTTTGACTTGCATAGATATTGGAATCAGTTCTTTGTACTTTTATTCAAGTTTGTTATAAATTGTATGTATTTTATTTTTATTCAAGCAAGAAATCTGCACAGTCACGGTACCTCTGCTCATTAGCGATAGATAGGTAGATACACACATTGTAAAATCAAACTTTGACTTTGTTTGAGTTTATAATTTGGAGAATAACATGTTTTATAATGAATTCCTTCATAAATTGTGGGAACAAAAATGGGCATGCGGGGGCAGAGTGGTTATAGAGCGGCCCAGACCACAGGCAGAGCAGCGCCACGGGTTCTAATCCCCTCTCCGGCTTTTCTGCAATGTCACTATCACTATCTCTCAACCAATAATGAAAAGTGGCGCTTGAGCCCAAAAAATAACTTCAAAAACTAAACGTGTTAGCACATAACATTTGGCAGTGGCTAGAATGAATCACGGGTATTAATATTTAACTACTATACAAGAGAGCCTTAAAGGACATACAATACATAGGCATGTGTGGACGGAATGAAAACAAAAATATGCTGCGTCCCAAACCTCATCTTAAAAATAGCCTTAGCCTGAATTAGGGCTGAAAGTGTTTAGGGATTGGGAGAGGTCAGCAACCCCTGTATAGGCAGTAGTGTGTTACCATAATGCTGTATTTCAATAGCACCTCGTGAAAAAAAAATCAGTGCAAATCTTATTAGAGGGGCAAGCAGCGTAGCTGGCGAAGGCCCCGTGAGTGTTTGTCTACTTTTGTATTCACCTTTCTTCTCCTTAGGGAGTCTATGGCAGCTCATAGAACTGTTCTTGGGAAAATGCTGAAAACTGCCACACAGAATCTAGACAGTCTCAGCATTGCCAAGAGCAATTTATAGGTGTTATAGGTATGATATATGACCCCTTGCCATTAACCATTTGAGGAGCCCTTAATCTTTACGGGAATATGCAAATCCAAGGGTTAGGGTTGAGACAAGGGCAAAGAAGTGGGACGCACCATTAAACCCTGAGCCAGTTTTTTGTGTCATGCATTTTTTCAAAGTGTCTGAAATTATGCAGCCTCCATTGGCGGCCAGTCAATTGGGAACGCTGGCATGTAAAATGTATACATCTTAAGACCCTTAGATATAAATATGTTATAAAGCTAAATGCATTTGCTGCATGTCCGCTCGTGCCCGCCCCCTCGTCCCCACTTTATACCAACGCTGTCAAAAATAACTTGGAAAAAAAAAACACATCGAAAAAACCCACACACTTCCTCCCTCTTCCTACATTATCCAGCGGCCGAGTGCTTTACCGTGGGGGTCTCAAACTCAAATTAAAGGTATGCAGCCGATAACGACTGCTAAAGGAACATCCCTGAAATTTGGTAGAGCATCAATAAGCACCACATCTATTTTACTGACCACTCAGCTGGTATATGACATCACAGGTCATATATTGAAAGAGAATAAATCAGACAAGAATCTGACTGTCATATCCCATGCGGGCCTCAGTCAATACCACTGACTGTGATGTCATAACGGCTCTGCCGAGACGCACAAGACACTGGGGGGCAGCGTCTCAAGCAAAAACATTACATCCCAGACGCTCCGTGTTTCGGGCGCATAATTAACTGGGGGGCGCTGTAAGCAGTAACTGTGTGAGGCTAGGCCCACATCAGGTGTTCCACAAGAAGAAAACGTTTAAGTAGTGATTTCAAAGATGAGCCTGCAAGTATGTTTACACTTAATGGATGGAGTGGCAAGTTGCTTGCAGCAGTTTGTCAAAATATAACAGTCACTAGATGCAGGCATCGGCAAGTGTGAGTCCCCCATTGCAAATTTCCCCCCACCCACCACTGAATGCCCCTTTGTGAAAGAGATGTATAAGATCATGTGAGCATGTCTGAGGATATCACTCAATTGCTCTATGGATAACATCGACAGGCAAGCCAGGTGCTGCCCAGGAGCTCTGTTGGTTAGGCAGACCGCTGGAAAGCACACATATGCCTCAATGGCGCAGTGAGTCGGTGGTTCGATTCTCACCACCAACGTATTTCCTGCATGTCTGCCCCCCATCTTCACCTGTTTCCGCTAACCCTAATAAATAAAGCTTGGAAAAAACAGCCTGAATGGGGTGGAAAAAACATTTTAAAAAAAAAAGACAGGCAAGCCAGAACAAATGAGTCGTTCACGCATCGCACGCAACGAAAACGATCATTTGGTCTGGATTAAGAAGGCAAAAAAAAAAAAAAAAGTCAAAAACGTGTCAATCAAATGAAGTTATCAAAAAAACAGCATAGTAGGTGTGACAAGTGGCACGGAGGGCCATGTTACGATTCGAATAAGGCCCCCCTTAACGGGGTGTTGATTGGACCACTGGACTGGAACATCTGATATGTCTGCCTGGTGGGTTCAGACCCACCAGACCGTCTAGTCACGTGCGATGTGTGGACGATTTGTTGGTTTTGGCCTGCCAGGCTATGGAGTATGGATAACATACGTTGTCTTTGCTCATCAGATCCAAGATCCCCAGAGTGCGCACATTGCGCAGCGGCGCACACTCATGGCATATCCGCTAACGTGTTGTAGTTCTGTTTGTAGTCCTACCATGACACTATATAGAGAAACGTGCCGAAGCATCACGGCGTTATTTCCGGTAAGTGCAAACCGGAGTGGCTCGATTTGAGACAGTACTAAACTCTGGCACTGTAGCTCTATAAAAAAATGTAGAATATAAAAACTGTAGATCTAAAAAATGTACTTAAATTACACAC
>OMKY01250696.1:7121-18796 GCA_900302395.1 Bregmaceros cantori | reverse complement strand
CTATTAGTTCATTTTCTTAAAGTTCATCAGGCTTTTAAATGCTATCTGGAGCAATAATTATTGAATTTAATCAATGAATTTATTTTTAAGTTGTGTTATTTATATTTATAATGTATTATTGTTTTTTTCGACTAAGTACCACTAGCCAAGCTGCATGCCACAACATAGACGGGTGGTTGGCAACAGCTTCTCTGAAGAGCAAAGAGGCAGATCATACCAATAACGTGTGGGTATGATCAATCAGGGTAATCAGATTAAATGTATTACAAAAAATTCATTTGATGCCCAGGCCAGATTTAGCAATTGTATAATAGTATAAGCCCAGTGTGTGGTTCCAACCCTTGATTAACAGCAGTGAGTCAGAGTGGGCACTTTGCCAGTTTGGAAATGGACCAAATGGACAAAACACCCTGTGACGAACTAACCGATAATAAGAGTCGTGCGTGTTCACGTCATCCCACTCTCCGCCAATAAACTCCTCCCCTCCAAGGAATGTGCAAAGTGTCGTCCCACACTTCATATTTTGACCGTCCAAATTAAGTGCACCATGCATGCACTTAATTTTGCAACAGAACTATGCACTCAAAAGAAGTACTGTAATTGCTGAACTGCGCAAATTGGAACAGACTCTTATTCGTATTTTTGATATGCATTTTACAAAAAAATCTATGCTAATGTTACATATACAGACACACATATAAATATATTAGATACAGTGTTAGAGAATTAGGAGCATTTAATGATTACAGTAATTACATTAGCATGTACAGCTCTTTTTAACAGACATAATCTTGATTACAGTTACATTTGTATGGTATACAAGATTACCTGCAGTGCTTCAATTGTTCCTGCCTCATTATTTGCAAAAAGTCAAGACTTACATTGGCGGTGAGCTTACAACTGCAAAATGTGAAATCCTAAAATGTAATTGAAAAGTAACGGAAAATATGAAAAAATGTCATCCGTTAAATACACCCATTGCTATTAAAGCTAAACTAGCACATTGTATCAGTGGAGCTGGTGCGCAAAAGAAACCGCATGACATGACACGAAAGTGGGCGTGGTCACTTGCAAAAATTCTTCTTCCGCATGCACACTTCCGGTCAACCCGCTTTAAAAATTAATGACCAGGTTCGAATAATTGTTTTCCCTTTTATATGAGGGAAAACGAACTGTAATCTAGATCAAAGAAGGTAGTTATTTGTAATGTGATCACTATAATGTGATGCTTCGTTTGCACACTAAAACTACTCACCTTTCCCTGCAGCTCGCTGATGATGACATAGTAGCCAGAGTAGTCTTTGGCGGTGGGTGCAGTCTTGCCCTCCAGGAAGGCGCGGATCTTGGCCTCCAGGTCGGCGTTGGCGGTCTCCAGCATACGCACCTTCTCCAGGTAGGTGGCGAGACGGTCGTTGAGGTTCTGCATGGTGGCCTTCTCGTTGGCTGACACATCGAAACCACCACCGCCACCAGAGAGGTCAATGCAGCCGCCACTGGCGAAGCCAGCGCCTCCGCAGCCGCTGTAGCCGCTGTAGCCATAGCCATAGCCATAGCCGGCGCCTTCACCACCGCCAGAAGAGAAGTTTCTGCTGACACTGGTGCTGGAGATACGAGAGCCACTGCCGCCCGCACCGCCATACACACTCATGGCCCTCATGCCGCCACCAAATCCTACTACGTTGCGAGACATGGCGTCTACGTGGGTGGTGCTGCTGCAGCTGCTGCTCGAAGGAGGATGCCGGAGTCAAACCTGCAACAACCGTCAGACACGGAGGAGGAGTGAGTCGCAGCAAGTCAGCCAGGCAGCCACTTATATGCTGTGGGGGAATGCTGGGTATCTGTAGGTGCCAGCTTCGGGTGCTGGAATGAGGGTGTGTGTGTGCGTGGGTGCCATGGTGATACCATAACATAAGACTGTAGCTATCAATCAATGTAATTGTTTGTTGCTTTTGTGTTTATCCCCCAAGCGCTTCAGAGTATTAGTGAAAGGATTGCGTCATCATCCAGCGCAGAATAAAAAAAAAAATCTAGCAGGTGTGAAGGGTGAGAGAGGTCGGTATGGAGGGGTCGAATTTCAACTGCCTTGAACAGCTTGTGCTTCTCAGTGAATCCTTTGTGTCAAAGTCCTGGAAACGAATCAGCAACTTTTTACTGCCAAAATCGTTGCCAAGCATTGCACAATATCGCAATATAGTGTGACAAATTAATTCACACTCCCCTCGGCACTCGGAGCTTCATGCTATAAATATAGGGCTCCTGTGGATCCTTAAAAAGTCTTAAATATTTTCAAAAGCCTTAAAAATCGCTACGTGATACGTAACACTTTATATTTCTTCAGTTATTTATTACTTGAAATAAATAGGGTGGCAGTGCTTAATGTGGGACACCTAAACCACAGTTTCACTGACATTTATTAGTTTAGGGATGAGCCAGAGTCATCCCTAAACTAATAAATGTCAGTGAAACTGTGGTAAAAGCAAACTACGGTCATGTGTCTAACGTTAAGTTCAACTGTGCAACACTACATTTCACTGTTCCACCTTAGGCAACTGACTGTCCCACATTAGGAAGCTGGCCTACATTAGGGCAATTCACTCAAATAGATTAAATCTCATGGCAAATGGTGCCACAGCATTTTTCAATTTTGGTTTGTCGTGTTGGTCTTGGCATTAAAAGGTTTTGAAAGTCCTCAATTGAAGATGCCTTAAACTGAAGGATGGTAACCCTGTAAATAGATAGATGGATGTCTATCAGTTAGAAATTTTGTTGGTTGAGCAACAGAGAGGATAGTGTATTAGACTTATACAGAAACACACCTACTGTAAGAACAACCATACTAAAACAGTTATGTTAAATATAAGACAGTAATGACAGATAACTACTAATAATTAATTTATATTCTACTAATAATTCATTCTATATTCTACGTTCATGAAACATTAAAAAATATATATGTTTTGGTCAGGCATAAAGCTGTCACTGAAACTAATAAAATCGTACTTATCATGTTCAAAATTTTAAGACTTCACTTTTTTAAAGACTTTTTAACGCTTTCCAAGGTCTTTTTTAAGGATTTAACTTTTTAAGGATCCGTGTAATGTGCATCTTCCGAAGAAAATCTTCACAATGTTCACTGCAGGCTAATGAAAGTCTGCATGTTGTTGAGATACAAGTTGATTTTTTTAACTAAGCTACTTGCAATTCACTTGGAAAAAAATATTCTTTTATGTCTAATGTTCAATTCTAAAACTTCACTACAAAGGCCTAGAACTATTTTGTGAAGTTTTTGGGTGATAATTATGTTAGTTTGAAAAAAAGGAGCCAAAATGTGGATAGCTGTTTATTCAGGGTTATTTGAAGCATGGACATCGGCTATTGTGAGTAGCTGCTTTAGGGCCAGTCTACAGGGGGTTAAATACTGAGACACATAAGAAGTAGCATGCCTACCTCATCCTAGTTCACTTCTAGTATGACTTCATTTGAGGTCTCTGCTTATCGGCAATAAGCAATCGTTACTTCTTCACATTTTGGGGTCTGTTCCAATTTACGCACGTCAACACTTCCAAATCAAAGGTAATAAATTAAGTGCTGTAAATTTGCATATTCATGTAGTGTGCGGTGTACACAGTGCATGAAGTGATGTGCAAGTACACATTGGAATACAGCCGTGCAATTTGCTCTAGCTAACCCAGCTTGGCATATTACATGCTACCGGACAGTGGTAGTGACCGGTAGCCAGGATCTGGTCACTGCTGCAAAGACAAGCGAGATGGCGGAGACAACGGCAGCTCACACATCGCCGTTACATGGATGTACGTTTGGTCCATGCCACAGACAGCTTCTAGAGAGCCAACGTGATACAGTGGTTAGCACCGCTTGTCACAGCTAGAAGGTCCTGTGTTCGAATCCCAGACCCTCAGGCCCTTGTCAGGTCTGTGCTACGTTTACATGTTCTCCCCATGTCAGCGTGGACACTCCACTTTCCTCCACCACCAAAAGCATGTTATAGTTTTTGGCCGCATGCGCCATTTTTCATTCTTTATTGAGAGAGATAGTGATACGGTAAACTGGGATGAAGAATCGTGGTGGGGAGAGACATTGCAGAAAAGACTGAAAGGGGATTGGAACCTGTGGCGCTGCTTAACCTGTGGTCTGGGGGTCGCGCTCTATAACCGCTCACGCCACCGCACACCAAAGCTCGGAATTTGGAGTTGACTCCCTGGCACTGCACTACGGCTGCTCACCGCTCCTCCTCTTCCCCATCTTTTAGGTGGTACAAGACACACCCACCGCCTGGTCCAGAGCAGCGACTTGTTGAACGAGTCTTCCTTTGATTTGATTTGATTTCCTCATAGTTTTCACCGATAGTTGACTGTGAAAACTATGAGGAAATCAAATCAAGGTGCCGTTTGTTCCTTGTTTTGCAATGCATTGCATTTGTATGCCTGAAACTCTGGACTATTTAATCATTTCAAAGGGGATTCTATAAAGTGCTCCAACACGGGCGGAAACAACAATAAAAAAGCCAATTCATCCATTCGTACAGGATCAAGTTATTTGACTGGTGCACTCGTGTTCTGTGTAATGTCTTTGTCAATATATATATATAAACAGACCATGGCACACGTGCATTTTTTTTTGCTCGCACACGTGCCTGCAGCCACAGCCCATTAAGTGCACACGACATAACACATCCAAGTGAGTTGAAGTAAATTCAGGACTGAACTGAATAGCTTATTAGCCGTTCAAGGGCTGTCCAGGGTCCTGAATTTGCAAGCACTCAGTTGTATTTGTTGTTCGTGTGCCACGGTCTGTTAGCCAGGCGAATGCTGGCCGATGTTAGTGAATGATATAGAATGAACAAAGATTTAGCTACGCCGGCGTCTCTCTTTAACAGTGTTTTTTTTTAAAACCCAAATGAATATCAATACCGTGTGCCGGTCACATGCAAGAATGATTGTAAACTTACAATGATTATAGGTTTTCAATCATTTAACATTCTTACAGTAGAGAAGGGGTGTTCTGCCTGAGCAGAACTTAAAAAATGCATTAACCGACAGAGCATATGGTGTCAACACTTTTATTCTGCAATGGCCTGGCTGTGGCAGGCTGTCAGTATAATCCCCCGGTTGTTTCTAGCTGGAGCTGCTGAACATCCGGCCATCCACAATCTTCTCCACCACGGTGATGACCTTGGTTGTGGTTGAGCTGGAGGAGCTGGAGCTCCTATCCAAGGAGAGGAGAGACGATGAGCCATGCAGTAAAACTTCATTCAAAGCCAAAATCTACAATATGCCTACATACATTCTGCCTGTAGTGATATACAGCCTTGAATGTGAAAATTGGGCCACAAAGTTGAGCAGTATAATTAAAACATTCCAAAAACACATCATGCGATGGATGATGGGACACCGCTTCTTAGACCACATAGAGATAAATGAACTCCACAGATTAGCCTCACTCAAACCAATAATGGCAATACTCAAAAGCAGAACACTTAAACTCTACGGACACATCAAGCGATCCCAAATACGTCTGAGAAAACTCTGCCTTAAAGGATTAGTGGTCGGCAAGAGAAGCAGAGGAAGAAAACCCAAAAGTCGAATAGCCAGGACTTGACCTGGCAACCCTCAACAGAATGACACTGAACCGAGCCTCTGGAGGAAGCTGACCCATGTTGGTGCACATTCTGCTACAAGCGGAGAAAGTGAACTATGATTATGATCCTGTAGGAGGTCCTGTAGAAGTTATCTTATTAATCTAATTCCTATAATAGGAATGTACAGAAAAATATCTAAATTATTAAATGCCACAAATACCAGGATAGTGTGAGGTTACTTTTTTGTGTACTGGGTGATATTGGCGGGGAGTGGGATGACATGACCATGCGCGGCCGCTGGTTCGAGTATTCCATTTGGAACCACACATCTCTGCTGGATATTTGTGTACTATTCACATAGTGTGTAGGTGCACAAAGTGGAGTGCACTTTGTGAATGCAACTTGGAAAAGAGCCTTTATAATTGATGTAAATGCAATGCATGACTCTTTTAATATAATTTGAAATCACTTGCATCATCATGTTACCATTGCTGACAAACAAACCAGCATGTCACAACATTCCATTGTGGAGTTTCAATGGCAAGCCTCGGAAGTGGCAAAAGAAGTCCACTGAAAGTGTTGTGTTCCACTCCTTGTACATGAAGGCCATTTCTCAATACTACAATCTAAGGGCTAGCGACGTCCACATGATCATCATCATGATTTAAGTAATTGCAGTTCCTTGGAAGACCAACACTCGTTGAACGTCTCACCCGAGGGTTGCCTCTCCATCCAGCAGTCTGCGGTACTCTGCGATCTCCATCTCTAGTCTGGTCTTGATGTCCAGCAGCATCTGGTACTCCTGGCCTTGACGCTCCAGGTCCGCGCGCAGCTGCAACAGCTGCTCCTCCAGCGATGTCACCTGATTCTGGTACCCTTGGAGCCTCATGGCGTAGCGGTTCTTTGTCTCTATCAAGCTGGACTCCAGCCCTGTTTTCTGCACACACCAATCATTCATGAATGCAATATATTCTGTTAGATTTTAGATAGATTTAGTCTCAGACAAGACACCATGAGGTCACAAAAAACAACTAAAAGTACATTTTCGCATCATGGCTTGTTGCGGCACAACAGTAGCTTCTGTTGCCAAACTGGGCAAATTGAGTTGCCTCATCATGGCAGGACAAACAACGAGGGGCTGTCCCTGTGGTGCAGTCGGCTAGACCACTTCATCCAGCCCCATACACTGCCTGTGGCTTAGTCTAACAGTGCATGCATCTGTCTTGAGATTGATTCCCATCTCCGGTAAGCTTCTCATTCCTCAAAGATGACATCCTTTGATACCTAACCAGTTTGATTTAATCATATTCACAATCTTACCATGCTGAGCTGTGACTGCAGTTCGATCTCCAGGGCCTGCAGTGTTCTCTTCAGCTCTGTGATCTCAGATTTGGAGGTGGAGAGGGTCTCTGTGGTAATGGCCACCTCTTTGTTGAGGTCTTCGCTCTACAACAGAAAGAGCAGAAGGACATGTTGGTACTCATATTCCTGTATCAATACTGGTCATTCCATCTGCATGGTCACCCCCTTTGAATGCCAGCAAAAAAAACATGAATTTTATCTGATCTGCATATAGATTCAGAATTGGAAGCTCAGGGGGCTTTAGGCACTTTAAAAACGCAGGATACATTCCAGGTGATGTCTCACAGGAAAATAGGTCTGGTCTCAAAGAAGAATCTAAGTAGTTGTAAGGGACTACTTGGTATTTTTTTTAAAATAATCTTTTTATACTCTCTTTTTATAATACTCTCTTTGAGACTCTCTCTCTCTTGCTCTCTTTTATGCATTGGATTAAAATGACCATTAAAAATTAATATTCAGTTATATGTTTTTAAATATGTTTTCCAGCAAAATGTCCAGCAACCCCTTAGAATGTTTAACTGCACTGAAAGTATTCTGCCTCCTGATTATAACACACTCTGAGTTGACGTATGTCCAACCTTGGCAGCAAACCAGGCCTCCAGGTCTTTGCGGCTCTTGGCAGCAGCTGATTCATAGTGGTCCCGCATCTCTTCCATCATCGCGGCGAGGTCTTGACCCGGAGCCGCGTCCACTTCCACGTTGACCTGCCCACCCATGTGAGTTCGAGCAGCAGCAAGATCCTGAAAGGAAAACAAGATATTTGCAAAAAGTATTGTTGTTATAGGGGAATGAAGAAAAGAAGATAATACTACAAAACATCTGCACAACTGTCCATGAGGGGACACCCACCATTCCAAGGTGACTCTATTCCGATAAAGTTTGAATCCCAACAATGATCTGCTCATTTTGTTAGGGTTAGGGTTTTGGAGGGACCCTAACAAAATATGTGGATTGCTTTTTGGATTCACACTTTACCTCATGGGAAATGGTATGGCAAAATTCATTTTGTAATGCAGAGGCTTCGGAGTACAGGCCTCTAACACTATCCATGTATGTGGCTTATGGTGGGGTTATGCATGGCTTTCCAATGTTTGTACAATAAAGGACAGTGACACCACAGACCTCCTCATGGTTCTTCTTGAGGAACACCAGCTCCTCCCTGAGGCCTTCAAGCTGCTGCTCCAGGTCAGCCTTGGACAGTGTCATGTCATCCAACACCCTCCTCAGGCCGGCGATATCCGCCTCCACGGACTGCCTCATGGCTAGCTCATTCTCCCACCTGCCAAGTAGTTAATTTCACGATTGATTGGTGATGTTGCCAAATTCCACATTTTACAGACAGTTGCTATCTCTGAAGCATGTTTAGGTCTCAATGACCTGGCTGCCTGGATGCTGGCCATGTTTTGACCATATCTGTAACGGCCCTTATATTCTGCCAACCTTCCTGAACTGTGCTGAAGAATCCTCAGTAAAGAGAATGCCCCAATGCTAAACATCACGTCTTACATAATGTAATAATTTTCTGATTGGGATAATATAATTATTCATACTCACTTGGTTCTGAAGTCTTCTGAAGCCAGCTTGGCATTGTCCAGGGACAAGTAGATTCCGCCGTTAACACGACTGGCATCCAGGATCTGACATAGAATAAAACGGCAAATGATGTTGGAAACGTTGGACATTTGATTGGATATGACACTCTGCTGAGGCAAAGAAGCATGCAGACATCCACACGCCTTTCCCCCCATCTTGAGGTACTCCATGTGCCTACAATTGAGGAACAGCGTTTACACCCCTATGTTCTAAATCCCTATGTTCCGAAATCCCTATTTTCAGCCAAGTTATGGGTCTTGGGGTTAACCCCTTCCCTACCCTAACGCCTAATCACAGCAGGTTTAAAAACAGCCATAGTCAGATGTGTATATTTATGGCTAGATTGCAACTCTCAAAACAATAACAACATTGCTTTTTGAGACAATTCTGTATCCCACAAGAGTCCAGGCGGGATAGAGGAGAACGCTAGAAAGACAGACGTAAGATTTCTACCTGCTGAAACTTCAATTTTGTCAGGCACGCTAGGTCAAGTCGAGACTAATGAAATGCTTTCATAATTGACAGTAGGAGCAAGTGCCAGCATCGCTGTAAAGCTCTCGACCAGGCCTCTGTACTTAGCCGCTCTCTGACTGGTGCCGTGCCAGGCAGCTAGCTTGAGGCCTCAGGACAGAATTGGTTTATCTGAACCAGATGCACCATGGGTGCCTAGTTTCTCAAATCAACTCAAACTTTTTTTATAGAGCACATTCAAAAGTGCTACACACTGTGAATGAGCAAATGAGCAATAGTTACAATAAATAAATGTGTGAGATGAAAAACAAATTTCAATAAATTGATTAAAATTAAGAGCTGAAAATGTTTAAAAAAAAAAAAAAACAAGTTAAAAAGTTCCAGAGTGATTCTTAAAATGTATTTAAAGACACAGAGAAGAGGTGAGATTTCGTTAAAAATGGGGTATGGCAGTCGCAAGGCTTTTGACTTTGACATTGTTGACAGCTGTCAACAATGTCTTCTTGTATCACCATACTATATTTAGCATACTGTAATTGTAGTTACTGCAAATTACAGGCCTTCCGCACAAAAAAGTAAGCGTGGGAACAGCGGGAAAAAATACATTGCAGTGTTTCCGTATGTTAAAGACTGGAATGAAAGAATTTGGTATGACAACATTCACATTGTGGCCAACCGTGGGAAGACAACACGCCATGTCATAATACACTGACAGTGAACGGTGATGTTCGTCTCTATGCATGTAGCAGACTGTATTTGCACTGTCCTGCTGTACATATTATGGACTAGGCCAGGACTGGGCAAATTGTACTAAACCTGCGAAATGTTTTGAACTTGCGGGCCTCAATGGGTTCTTCCAGGCCGTTGTTTGGCCCTATTTATTCCCCCGAAACGCGAAGTGCAGGGGGTGTAATGGTTTTGCGTGGGCCACCGCCATCTTGTGCAGGGCACAGTCAGTAGTAGTGAGGTTTAGCATGTGATATGACATATCTAGTAATGTCGAATAGGAAATGTCTCTACTACCTTGTCCAAAGGACATGCAGACCTGCAGAACGGGGATTCAAACCACCAACCTTTTAGTCTACCAGCCACTCAGATTCAACCACCTCTATTATAACATCATGCTACATGTTCACCTGGACATGTGACCATACACACGCCTACAGATACACATGAAAATAAAGCTATGTCACAAATTGACCCTACACATTTTTAACACATGCATTGTCTAAGAGCTATGGTCTCCGATGTCTTGAAATGATGAAATCATTCTTCAGACCATAGGCCTGATGGATTTCCTCAAAACCGCGAAACCCCAAGGTCAGTACCTTATCCTGAAGCTCGCTGATGGTCACATAGAAGGCTGAGTAGTCTCGGGCACTCGGCGCACACCTTCCCTCCAGGAACTGGCGAATCTTCATCTCCAGCTCGGCGTTCACCTTCTCCAGCATACGCACCTTCTCCAGGTAGGTGGCCAGGCGGTCATTGAGGTTCCTCATGATGCTCTTCTCATTAGCTGACACGTCAAAACCGTCAGAGTCACCACCGCCAAAGCCACCACCAAAGCCGAAGCCTCCGCCGGCGCCCCCGCCATAGCCGCCACCGTAACCGCCGGACGAGTAGCTCTTGCTAGCGCTGACGCTCGAGATGCGAGAGCCGCGGCCTCCGGCGCCTCCGTACACACTCATGGCTCTACCGCCACCACCGCCGCCCATAGCACTGTAGGAGCTTGAGCTGCTGTATCTCAGTGCCATGCTGCCCGTCTTGGAGGTCAAAGTGTGTGGGAAGAGAGTGATCCTGCGGCAGCAACAGAGAGAGGGTGGCAGAGCTCCTGGTGTGCCCAAGCAGGTTTATATAGCGTGCCAGGTTGGGTCTGGCAAGGTGCGGACACGGGTGTGGGTCTTGGAATGAAGGTGTGCAGGGTGATAAAATTGCATCTCATCATGCCTATCATTCCATCTTCATTTCCCCTTGTGTACAGGGTTTCCGAGGACAAAGTTGCTGTTCTATTTTGCCATTGTATTAATACAGTGCACGACCGTGCAGGTCTGCTGAAAGACGTTTATCAGGAGACATATCACCCCTGCAGGCTGAAGACAAGGCTAGCTTTTCCTTGGAAATTTGCTGCCATTAGCAGACATCAAATAAATGATTGCGAGTAAATTCCATTTAATTACATGACTATATTGCATACAATAGACAAACATTGGCTCAGCACATGTAACACCGTAACAAGACACAGCTGGTACTCTAACCTTTGGACTTAAAAGGAAAATAAATAAACTTACACACTACATTGTCACTATTGTATTTTTTTCTGCATTTTAACATATACCTGGAGTAAAATCCTGTAATTTACGCACCCATATCACTTTGGAGTCTGATGATATTGGATCTGTCATTAAATGGTGGGTCTGCATGTCTGGCCCTACTCACGGGCAGCCAGCGCAGATTCGTACAGAGTAGATTGCAGGGCTCCGAACCGGTTCAAGGAACGAAAACTAACAGAATTTTATGAGGAGCGGAAACGGAAACAGAAAAACATTTTTTCAACTGTTCCGGAACAGAAACGGAAAACGTTTTTAAAATCCACAAAACTGGTTAAAAATATATACATATAAACATATGCTAGGTCTGGGAGACCCATTTC
>OMKY01250691.1:4361-14870 GCA_900302395.1 Bregmaceros cantori | reverse complement strand
ACGAGCTGCCTCTGCAGGTGAGGCAGGCCTCGACGCTTCCAATTTTTTAAAATCGCGTCTCAAGAGCCATTTATATGCCTTGGCATTTCCAAGTTCGTGACACTGTAATGGTTATGTTCTGTGACCTGTCCTGTTTGTTTTTTATTCCCATGTTTTACTCTTATTGTTTTTTTGTTTTATTGTAAAGCACTTTGGTACAACTCGTTTGTTTTTAAATGTGCTATATAAATAAAGGTGGTATGGTATGGCAAGTACAAAAACTTTAAAAAAATGTATATTTTATGGGCAATGTTATAGCAACATCAAGGTTCATGGAACTTCTAAAAAGACGTTCCACTGATGTCTATACAACCAACTTCTGCACTGCCTTACACTAACCCTTGCGCTAACCATTGCATTGACCTCGAACAAATGAAAAGGTGTCCACCTACTAGTGTCCGCACTCTGCAGTGTCTCCATCTCTAAAGTCCTAACTGCATTGTTAAAAACTACAGATTATTAAAGTGCCCCCTCTGAAGTCCTAACTACAGTTTATTAAGGTGCCCCCTCTGAAGTCCTAACTACAGATTATTAAGGTGCCCCTTCTGAAGCCCTAAACACAGATTATTAAAAAGGTGTCTACCAGAGTGTGTCCTCATGTGTCTCTTCAGCTTGTAGGTGTCTCTGCTAGCGTAGCTGCACAGGCTGCACTGGAAAGGCCGCTCTCCTGTGTGGGAGCGGATGTGACGCTTCAGCTTGCTCACCTGCAACATACAGTCCACCATACATTAGGCCATGTGCTTTAAAAACACAGCCCACCACACACAAGGCTAGATGGTTAGCTTCATGCTAGCTAAGAGGCTAGCTTCCGTACCTCCACACTGGCATAGTCACACATGGAGCACTTGAAGGGCTTCTCGTGCGTGTGTTTGTAGCGTCGGTGGCGGACCAGCTCTCCGCTTGTCACAAAGGCCATGTCGCAGTCTGTGCACTTGTGCGGGCGCGTACCTGCGGAGACAAAGTACAGTTTACAGGTTTATTGGCGACTCAAAAATGGAGGCACATACTGCGCAACCTCTTCCATTTGTAGTGACTAATTCATGTTATTGTGTGTAACCAAGGCTAGTGTTAG
Source organism: Bregmaceros cantori (assembly GCA_900302395.1). NCBI lineage: Eukaryota > Metazoa > Chordata > Actinopteri > Gadiformes > Bregmacerotidae > Bregmaceros > Bregmaceros cantori. The sequence goes on along the minus strand of OMKY01250691.1, from coordinate 13,759 downwards.
TTACTAACCGGTGTGCGTGTGCGGAGATTAGCGAGTTAGCTACTGAGCCGTGTGTGTTGAGGTTAGCACGTTAGCTGCTGTGCCGCGTGGGAGTATTGATGTTGGCGTGTTAGTTGCAGTGTTAATTTTGACAGGAGATTTTAATTCAGTTTTAGTCTCTTGACCAAAATTTAGCACAAGCCAAACCATTGGGGAGGGGGCGGGGGGGTGGCTGCCCGAGCGGCCGATCCGATCCCCCAGAGAGTGCACCCCTAGTTTCAGTAACATACTTTTGCCTCTGGTAGAATTGTAGTCACATTTTTATTTATTTTGACGAAAATATAAATAAATATCGTCACCGTTGTGTTGTCGTCATGGGAAAAAAAATCATTAACGCTAATTATGACGAAAATATTCTGTCACGAAATGAACACTGGTTAGTTGCTGACCGGTATGTGTGTTGAGGTGGTTCCGGAGCAGGGTTACGGTACGGAAAGCTCGCCCACACAGATGACACTTATGTGGGCGCTCGTCCGTGTGACTCTTCATGTGTCGGTCCAGGTTGGAGCGGCGTGGACAGGTGTAGCTGCACAGCTCGCACTGGAACGTTTTCTTCACTCCTGGACAAGGAAACACGGCCAATTACAAGAGATTAGTCAAAATGTTTAAAAAAAAAAAAAAAAGGTATGTTAACATATTAGCTGGAATGTTGAATAAAAGACACTAGTTGGAGAAAGCAGTGGTCACTGTGACTCAATTTCTTAAATATTGGAACAATACTTGATTATTAAAATCTCATAGCAGCTCTACTTTGAATTAGTAAAAAAAATGCCATGTCTGACTGAACATTTTTAGTAATTATTATTATTATTATTATTATTATTATTATTATTATGCAGATTATATTGTACAACACTGCATGGAATAGCTGGTGGTGCCCACCTTTCTTCTTGATCTTGGTGGGCTTGGGGGGCTTCATGTTGCCCACGACCTTCTCGGCGTTCACCTCAGAGAGCAGACCCTCCTGCTGCTCCTCCTCAAAGTCGTACACGGAGACGTCCATGTCCTTGTCGCCTTCAGCGTAACGCAGGCGGCTCTTCTTGCCCTGCGACACGACACACGACCCTTCGTTCAGCCACCGTGGTCTAGAGCAGGGGTTTTTTATCCCATGGACCCTTTCCCCAGCCCAAAGCAACTCGCGAACTCCCCCCCCCCCCAAAAAAAGAAAAAAATATATCCTAAAGTTCATGGTGCACATCTAATAAAATCTATACATAAATTATGCTGTTGAAGACTTCAACATTTCAATATCTCATGTCATCTTTATAAGATAATTAATCGAAACACAAAATAACATAGCAGCAGCATTTGGAATACTGTAAAAAACTGCATATATCTTTAAATTGGTGACCTAATATTTATATATTATTCAAAAACTCACTTAAACGATCTAGCCGACGGCTAGCTGCATTGGGATTATAAAATGCTCTACTCCCCTCTTGTGGCTGGAGGATGTACTGCAGCAAATTCCTGTCTAAACGCAAATAGACCTCGCCGCTCGGCGGACCGCCAGAGGGCGCCGGTTGGGAATAGCTGGTCTAGAGTTTAGTCAAAATGTAAAATGAAGGGGTCCGCGTTGGCCGAATGGTTATGGACACCGCACCTAACGCGACCCCATTCATGTTAGTGGCGCTGTGTCTACCGCAGCGTCCGCAGTGTCGAGTTCCACTACGCTCGTCGACTTGTCAGCAATGTCTACCCCCGATCTCTTCAACCCAGTTTCCGACTAATCCTATCCAATAAAAGATGGAAAAACGGCGCGGATGCCGGGAAAAAAAACTTTAAAACAAATACAAATTTCAAATAAGCCACCAGGTTGTTTAGAGATGTAAAATAAAGTCACCTTCTTAGTCTTCTTGACCGTTACGGTGGATGGTGGCTGGTAGTCGGGGTCCTTGGACCAGGTGCTGTCCTCGATGGGGGCCGGGGTGGCGGGCACGTCGTCTCCTTCCACGGGAGCACCCTCTTCGGGCTCCTCTTCTTCCTCCTCCTCCTCCTCTTCCTCCTCCTCCTCTTCCTCTGCAGCCACTTCCTGACCCTCCTCCTGCTCGACCGTCTCCACCTCGCCGTTGGCGCCCACTTTCACTACCTGGGGCGGCAGTGGCGAGAGTTCACATTTCGGTCATAACAACAGCACTGGTAAAATTCCATAAATACCAATGCAAGGTGCTACATATCGACTTGGGATTAAAACAAGTTGAAAGTGTTTCATATGTTACAATGCAACAACATTTTAGTCAGCGTCATAAGTTCAAGAAACGAGCGCAGTGACTGTGACTATACGCAGAAAGCACTCACTGAGACTATAACTTAAAACCATTTCATAATCATATATGTAAAATAATTATACAAAATATTACTTCATTCCTGTTCAAAAACTAAGCAGAGTGGTTAGCGAGCGCGTCCCCATGGTAGACCTGCACGAGTTCTGAAAATCAAAATCTGATTTATTCGTTCGGACGATGGCAAACGATGGACGATGTTTTGCCGCTTGGACACGCCCCCTTCTTCATACGCGCGCACACATACACAAAAGTTATTTGGGCTGGTCGGTGTCTGCAGGCAGAGTGAAAAGGGACCAAATCAGTCGTGTGGAATGGGTTGGGCATTTTGCACCGCGCTGCAAAATGTGTTCCGTTGCCATGGCGGAAAGGATGGAAGCCCAACTGACATTTTTATAAACGAATATCCAGGGAACGTGGACGGCGTGTTTTGCTAGCGGCTACTAACAGCAACGGATAAAGATTAAAGAGGCTGTAGCTTTTCACATCAGGATTCATCGTGTAGGAGGCGCTTGTTGTGTGATACGAGCCACTGAGCAGAGAATATTTTGCAGACAATGAATCGCCGCGTCGCCTCTGAATGTCCCGCTATATTCGGCAGCGACCGTTATATGGTCAAGCCGAACAATGGCGCCGTATGACCGTGCAGTTTGTCACGGAGGATTTGTGTCCCAACAGTGCTGTCTGCAGACAACGTCCCTTCGTTCGTCCTCCGGCGAGGAGATCGCTAGCGAGTTAAAAGTTGCCCTAACAATACATCTACTTTGTTGCACTGCATTCATCTAAGTTAAGAATAAACACATGCTGATTTTGATGAACTTATCCATTTCTCTTTTACCAAATTCACGTTTTTATATTTGTTTTTGTCCATTAATTAACTAATATACCTGGAAGCCTTCGGGCAGGGGCAGGGTGTGGCAGATGACCGGGTCTCCGTCCTTCTGGATGGCCGTGGCGTCCACGAAGGTGCCCTGCTGCAGGGCCTCCACGGTGGAGGCAGACACCGGCACCTGGACGAGCTGCAGCTCCCCGAGTCCCAGAGCAGCCTGCTCTTCCATGTTCACCACCTGGAACATGGGGACGCCGTGCGTTCAAACCAAATACCACTTCTAGCAATTCATATTACAACAAGTATAATAAACATAAATATAGGGCTGCAACTAACGATTATTTTGATAATCGATTAATCTACTCATTTTTCCTTTAAAATCGTAAGGATTATTAGCATTAATTATGATTATGAAACATTAAAACTTTGCAATGTTAATATGACAAACTTTTTGCTGTTTCACTATCTCCATTTTAAAGTAATAGCATGAAAGAGCCTACTCTTACAGGCTAAATTATAACTTATTGGGCTTTCACGCAAGCTTACATGTAGTCTTTATTGTATTGGGACCTTGACATTGGAAGAATTGCATTGTGAACAACATATTCAACGATTAATCGCTGCCGATTAATCGATTACCAAATTAGTTGGCGATTATTTCAATAATAGATCATCATCGCTTAATTGATTAATCGGTTGCAGCTCTACATAAATAAACTAAAATAAACATAGTCAGGGTGACGGATGACGCCTACTCTCGGGCGCCACTTCCCTTTAGTTTAATAGGCAATTAGTTCCAGATTGGAAAAAAACGAATGAAAATAAATCTGCTGATTCTTTCTTCCCTCAAAATAATAACCCAAATTGTACATGAATCCAGTTTAAATTTAGTTGATGGAGTTGATGAGGCCATTAAATTTAGTTGATGGAGCCATTCTTACTGTGACAAACTCATCGCAATGAAGTCATATTGATATGCAATTATACATACATTTTGAAAGATTTTCCTAGATTATTTTGTATGTACATTCAATGATTGGTTATGTACATTTGATGTTTCCCTGTATCAGCATCTGATGCTGAGGGACGACTGTCTTCCTTGGGAATTATCAACTAAATGGTCAACCATTGGAAATAACAAAATAGAACACTTTTGGTTTTGTGCAACCAAACCTGGGTCGGGTAACAATTGAAAGACTGGATTAAAATGAGACAAATGCTTCAAACTTCACGCCAGTTTGGGCCCGTGGGGCTAAGTGATCCCAACAAAGTACCGCTGCTCGCCAGTGCGCCCGCGGGCAAGGTAGGGGTTTGCTCCCACTGCCTGTGCGCTTTGAGAGCAGTTGGGGAAGACATTATGAATAATACAGTGTTTACCTGCAGGGTAATGATCTGGGTCTGGTCCACTGTAGTCACAGTGGCCTGGTGAGCTCCACCCGCTCCTACTGCAGCTTCCATAGCCTGGACACAAACACACTCATTATACACAACCTATAAAAAGCAACGCACCCATACAATGTCAATACTAATATTAAATAAGATAAAGCTTTACGTTCCCAGGGTTAATTATATTTTTAATAAATCCCCCAACTGAGCTTCAGGTAGTTGGGTCAATGACGTGCCATGCATTTTTTGAGTGCCCAGGCAGACTTTAATAGAAAAGATGAATACTTTTTCATTAAATGTACATTTTTAGACACACCTCCTTCCTCTTTATTGGGTTCTATTAGTAATTATTGTGGATATTGGACATTTACAGATTTATGGAGCTCTAAAACATTTTGGCACTTGTGCCAAAATGTCATTCGATGCGACGTGCCCCGCCTAAAATCTAGTTAGTAAAATGCTCTAAAAACATTAATAAAAAGTCAAATTTATACAAAAAGGTAGAAGGAGATCCATTTATTAGTTTTGACTATATATTTTTTTTCACCTAGTTTGAAAACCTTATTCGTCATTGACCCAGTAAAAGGATTCAGCCTTTAAATTTGACTTCAATCAAATTATACTTTTTCTTTTTTTTTTTTTTAGAATTGAGATTCAATGGAGCATGGCGGCACGGTGGCGTAGCGGTTGCTCCCCCAGAGCTAAAAGGTCCTGGGTTCGAACAGGTCCTTTCTGTGTGGAGTTTACATGTTCTCCCCATGTCTGCGTGGGTTTCCTCCGGGCACTCCGGTTTCCCCCACCACCAAAAGTAGTTAACCCTCTCCATTCAGTGCACATGGCCAAGGTACTGGCTGCACCTCGGCTGCCCACCGCCCCTCAGGGATGGGTTAAATGCGGAGGAAGAATTTCACTGTACATGCGTGACGAAATAAAAGTATCTTATCCTAACCCAAAAGATATTCAAGTTCTCGATTGACTACATACCGTCACCATGCAGAGCACAGAATAAAAAGGGAGCTTGTTTAATATGAGAAATAAAAGCAGATCTAAAATGAACAGCTTCATGTCAGTGAGAGGTCACCTCAGTCTTCATGGTGAGCAGCGTGGGGTCCAGGGAATCCATGACCATCATCTCCACCCCGGTACCAGCGTCCACCCCCTCTATCAGCTGCTGCTCAGCCTGCGCCTGGTCCATGTCCTCTGTTGGCAAACACGATGAAGCTCCATCACCATACATTAGGGGTAGGATTGCAACTAATGATTATTAGTTTTACTATTATAGTTTGCAATTATTATTAAAAGTTTGCAGTATTAATATAGGGTTTTCACCCAGGCTTATATGTTGTCTTCATTGTATTAGGGCCATGACACTGGGAATGGCGACTGGCAATGGGAACAACAAATATGAAAACACGTTTCAGTGGAAGATGGGCCAAATGAGGAAACGTTTAATCTCTGCTGATTAATCGATTATCAAATTAGTTGGCGATTAATTGATTAAAATCGATTAATCCGTTAATTTTAATAATTTAAAAAAAAATAAACGCAATAATTTTCTGTGCAGCACCACAAGGCAGCCAAAATGTTGAGCGCCCCCGGGGACTCACCCTGCTCCAGGACGACTGTTGTCTGGGCATCCACCACTCCCCCGGCCTCGGCGGCCTGCTGCAGCAGGTCGGCCACCATGGCCTCCTGGCCGTGGACCGTCTGGATGGCAGGGTAGTCCTTGGTGGGATCCACACTCTGGTCCACGCCCTGCACCGCTCCCTGCTCCATCTCTCAGCTGGACACCAACAACAAGACCGTCAGTAGCGCCCTGCCTAGAGATTAAATGTCGATATTTGTTTTTTTTTAAATGTTTTTTTCAGCCCATTCAGGCTGTTTTTTTTCCAAGCCTTATTTATTAGGGTTAGCGGAAACAGGCGAAGATGGGGGGCAGACATGCGGGAAATACGTCGGTGGCAAGATTCGAACCACCGACTTACCGCGCCATTAAGCCATATGTGTGCTTTCCAGTGCTCTGCCTAACCGACAGAGCTACTGGGCAGCACCGATCGATGATAGTTAACCAATGAATTGACCTACCATTACCAAAGAATTACATAATTACAGAATTGATATTATGCCATTGTAATATTGTACAAAGAAGAGCATCTTCCTTCTTGTAAAAAGCAAGTCCATAACATCCAATACCTCCATGGGTGTTACGGATTGACAATAGACACAATAGACAATAATTAATTATTGTTTTATTGCTTTGTCTAGGGTCCATCCGATGCTCACTACTTTGTGCATTGTGGGATACTTTCAGTGCACACCGCTACAAAATGGCGTGCGGCCCATATAGTGCACTATATGGTGGATAGAGAGCGATTTCGGACACGGTCGATCTGTGTTTAATCAGTCATGTTATGGCTGATGCCAATATCTTTGCATGGCACCTAAATTCGGCAACACTGATAATGGTGCGGGCCCCAGTGTATACGACGGAGCACAGCGAGAAATGTACTCGGCCGGGAAACTGCCAAAAAAAAAAATCCTCGTTGGTGCAACATGCACACATGCAGCCAATATATTTTAGTGCAAATTTTGATTGTTAAATGAAGCGAGCAAATATTGATCCGTTAAAGAATTGTGTTTTTTTCAAGTGAGGAAAGCTTAAAAATTGTTAATATCATTATTAAATTTATATTAAATTGTGACATCAGTACTGCCCAATAACATGGCCAGACACAGTTCTCGTCATTATGTCATCACCGTTGGCCAGGCCCAAGGCAGGCAAAGTCAATATGCACTAGGCAATCAAAGGCCGGCCGGGGGAAATTGGGAGACTCGGAGAAAGATCAGGATTGGCTGGAAAAGGACTGAACAAGGGGAGGAGACATGCGGCAAATAGGTCGGGGAGGAGAGGCGAACCCACAATTCTGTGTGCCACACATACAGCATTTGTGTGCTTCGCAGTGTACTCACTCTTAACAGACTGAGCTACTGCGGTGCACAAAATTGTAGTGCTTATTAACCCGAAACATTGTCGATGTCTTGAACGTTAAACAACATTCGACACATTTAAACAGAGGAGTGACCAAACAAGTAAACGATTGATCACTGTCGATTAACCGATCATCAAATTAGTTGCCGATCAATCCAATAATCGATTATCATCGATTAATCAGTTGGCAGCTCTAGTCGACTCAGAGCTTAATTTCATCCCACATATTAAAAACACATTTAAAACCATGATTTTCCTGAATCGAATGACATGGTCATGATGTGATTCCCCCCACATATTCGTTTTTTCCCCCTCTCGGTTTAAAATTATACTGCGCCATAGACTTTTTTAACCCAGCCTGAGCTGCCATCATCCCAAGAGACAAGAACACTAAAGGTTTGGCCATTTCTCTCACTGCACAGACGGGCTGATGACGTCTCCAATCGCCTACATTATTGCAACGCCCTGCTCTCTGGTCTTCCGAATAAAGCCATTAATAATCTACAACTCAGCTGCTCGTGTACCGACAACGACGATAGGGCGGGAACTAGGGTTGTACGATTTTGCTAAAAAATAAAAACCCAATTTGTGTCTTTGGAATCTCGATTTTTCAATTTGTTTCCGATTTCTTGAAAAACAAAAAAAAAAAAACACCTCACCCTTTGGCTTAGCATGAATACAATTATCAATTTATATATATTTTATTCACCTATATAACTTGAAAACAGATCAGCAAAATCATTATCAATGTTAAAAAGGAAATATGATTTCACTTTTTCCAAAATAATCAGATTTCGATATCACATCGATTTTTTGCACAGCCTTAGCGGGAACACATTACTCAGATGTTTAAGTTGCTGCACTTCCATTAACCAGAATTAAGCGTTAACCAACTCCCCTCATATTGATCTCATCTGCTTCACTCATATCACTCTGTTGCTCTGCATGGAAGGTGGTATACAAATAAAGTTTGAGTTTGGAAGAGCAGATGCAACGTTGATTGCAATTGGACTCTATAAAAAATGTTGAAGAGGATGACCTAGAGAGATTAAACATTGTATGGCACATACTATAGTATGTGCCGGACTTCGGCACGCTGCACCAACAAAGATGAATCTCTTCCTCCATTAGAAGATCCATAATATCTCCATAGCTGTGTCCAAAATCACTCCCTATCCCCCAACAGTGCACTATATGGGGTGCACGCCATTTTGTAGGGGTGTCCGAATTCTCCATGTACCCTATATAGTGAAAGTATCCCACTGAAAGTATCCCACAATGCACCGCAAAAAGTAGTGAGCATCGGATGTACCCTAGATGGCGCAATATAACCCACAATGCATTGTGAGACGTTTTAAAAATGACCTAAACTTTAAAAAAAAAAAAAAAAAAAAAAAAATGGCACGGCAGGAGTAAAGAGCGACCGACCACGGCAAATAGTTATAAATCTGAGTACTTTTGACTTGTTCTGAAATTGATAACAATATTTTTAAATAATCATACGTTAGAATGATTTTGACGGCACCAACTCTAGTGTCCGAAATCTCGGCCGTTGCTGTTGAGTGCACTATAAGTGAGTGCACTATATGGGAGGTAGGGAGTAGGGGATAGGGAGCGATTTCGGACACAGCCACTGTTCTCATAACGCCGCTCAATGTTGACATAACCTTTGCCCATCTTCACGGTCACCATAGCACCTGCGGGGGGTGCTATGGTGACGATGGCCAAAATGACGTCCATTACCCCGGAAGTGCGGGTAGTCAATATGTTGGGTCAGAGGTCAACTCGCTACGTCACAGCGCTGTTCCAAGCACGGAGCACACCACGGAGAATAGAGGTGGACAGTAGACCGACATTACAAATATATCTTACA
>OMKY01250688.1:0-10252 GCA_900302395.1 Bregmaceros cantori | reverse complement strand
AGTGCACTTGAGGATAACTTCAGAAATAAACAAGAGTATTTATAAAATCTACGATGCAGCAGTGAAGTAGGAATCGTTGCGGGACTCTCTGCAGTGTGTTGTTGTGGGTTCGCCCCGACACGCAATGAGACCTCGGCTGTAGAGCGCTACCAGCGGGCCTCTGTAGCGAGTCTCTGTGGGTTCGCAGCAACAGATATTACTTAGCATTAAACAGCTGACAGGAACGAAATGAACCGTTCCGGGATCAGTATTTTTTTGTTCTAACCGGTTCAGGAACGTCAATTTATTGGTGGAACACATAACCGGAAACCTTATAATTCTGTTTCTGTTCGGAACGAAACGCTTGGGAAAATATATTGGTTCAAAGCCCTCGTAAATACACATATCTTCAATTATATCATAGTTTAAATGTTTCAGCATCCCCTCTTGACTGCACCTTGTTAATTATTCAATTTGACCAATAGTAAATATATTCATGGGGATGGTGAAGGGGAAGGGAGGCAGTGTGCATCCCTGTCACGAACCATTAGGACCTAAATAGTAAGGGTGCAACGGATCGCTGTTGATCCGTGATCCGTTCGAATCATGTGTGGTCCGTGGTCCACACACGTGTACCGCGAACCACAATAATAATTTAAAAAATAAAAAGGCACGTGCAGTAGCGCTTTTTGTCCGCCAGATGGAGCCACAGCAACAGAGATGGTGTTCTCCATAGGACATTTACACAGAGATGTGCAATGAAAATGGGCGCTATTGCACTTCTCCATGTTGTTTAGGAAGATGAGGATGTGCATTATTGCACTTTATGTCTTTATGTCATTTTTTTATGTTAAAAAGAATATATATGTCCCCCTTTCCTCTTGAAATATATTTCATATATTTTGTTTTAATAACCAAAAGAGAAACGTATCTTTATTTTTGTCTTTTTTGCGATAATCCGAAAAATCCGTGATCCGTGAGCTCTGAGCCGAGGATCGGTCCGATCCGTGAGTCTCTTGATCCGTTGCACCCCTACTAAATAGTCATGTTCAAGCCACTGGTGACCCCCTGCTGTCCCCCCCTGCTGACAGTCGAAGGAGAAGCCCCACGAAGGCACCAGGCCTGTGAGGGCTCTGTTCGTGTCCGACGACAAGATCCTCACCACGGGGTTCAGCCGCATGAGCGAGAGGCAGGTGGCGCTCTGGGACCCGGTGAGTATGAGTCAGAGGCAGTGTCCGAAATCGTTCCCTATTCCCTAATCCCTACTCCCTTTATAGTGCACTCACTTATAGGGCATTCAACAGCAACGACTGAGATTTCGGACACTTGAGTCGGCACCGTCAAAAGTAATATTACATTATAAAATTCAACAATCATCACCAAAAGTCAACAGTTCTTACATTTATATATTGCCATGGTCGGTTGCTATTAACCATGGTCGGTTGCTATATACTACAGTATGTTTGTAGCTTAGGTCATTTTTAATGTGTCTCGCAATGAATTATAGGTTATATTGCTTGGTTTATGGCACATCGAAGCTTACTACTTTTTGTGGTGCATTGTGCAATATTTTGAGCGCACTATAAAGGGTACATGGAGTATTCGGACACCACTACAAAATGGTGTGCGCTCCATATAGTGCACTATATAGGGAATAGGGAGTGATATTGGACACAGCCAGAGACACACGTGTTGTGGACAGGGTTAGGAAAGGTCTGGATGCCAGCGTAGCATCATGTTTGCTTTAGCATGCAGGGTTTTTTTATGAGCAGTGCATTGGAGTTTGAAAAGTGCAGATCCCATGTTTCCTAAATATTTATTTACTGATTAGAGCATTCCGTAACGGTGTGTTACCATTACCGGTGTGTGACATCACACGTTTTCCGGCATTAGCACCATTTTGTTTAGCAGTCCAGTTTCCTAATTTTTCAGTAATCTGAGTGCCTATCAGTGCCAGTATTTTATCTCTTTTACCCCTCCACTGAGGTTATTCCATAAAAATTGACGGTTATTTTAAGACGACACATTTTGTCGATCAGGTTATTGGTATTGCCTTCGCCAGCCATAGCACAGTCTCTCCACTGCTTTTTACCTGCGCGTTGCGTTGGTTTGTCTGTGAGCCGGATAACTGAAAAAGTTACGCACGGATCCGGATGAAATTTTGCAGAGTTGTTGGAAATGAAAAACAGAAGAAATAATTACATTTTGGTGCTTTTCTATAGCCGATAAGTAACGTAATAGTTTGACAACTGTTATGAGCTTACAAACTCTGATCACTTCCAGCAACACGCAGCAGTTGCCTCCACTCTACTGCTCAGATAGTGTAGCGGGTAGCCCCACAGTCTGCCAAGCTGGAGACCGGAGTTTGTGTCCCATCTCCGGCAGATTGCGGAAATATTCATTTTTACGACTATAATCCTGCGTACCACCAAGAGCGTGCTCGACACCACTGGTGACAAGTGAGTAAATTTTGGTGCATTTCTGTAGCGTATAAGTAACATAATAGCGTCAAGATGTTTTGCCATCAGTGACCCCATGGCCTTGACGCAGGTTTGCACTCTCTGAGTGCTTCTAGTCTTTTAATGTTATTTACTTCTTCTTGATATGTGCTTTATATTCTACTCCGTCCTCTTCTCCTGCCACAGAAACACTTTGCTGAGCCCCTGAACCTGCAGGAGCTCGACACCAGCAGTGGAGTTCTGCTGCCCTTCTACGACCATGACACGGGCGTGGTCTACCTATGTGGGAAGGTATATCACATTCTTGACAGCGTTGAGTTTCTTAAAAATTTGTTGGTTCTGGCTCACCAGGCAAGGGGGTATACTGTTCCGTTGAACTGTGTGTTTTGATCTTGGCCACCAGGGGGACACCAGCATCCGCTATTTTGAGGTGACCACAGAGTCTCCCTACGTCCACTTCCTGTCTATGTACTCCAGCAAGGAGAGCCAGAGAGGCATCTGCTCCATGCCCAAGAGGGGGCTGGAGATCAGCAAATGCGAAATTGCAAGGTGAGCACCCTCCCTTTCTTCTTCATGTTCTTTTACTTTGAATAATAATACTTATGACACCAATGTAGTGTGGAGGGAAACTGATGTCTACGGGACAAAAGGCACACTTGGGAGGTGTTGCTACTTTACCGACATCCTGCAGACGGCCTCCCGCTGGGAGGGTCTCGTGGAGAGACATCCTGTGTATTGAGCCTGCCCAGGTGACCAAAGGATGTCATTTGCATATCTTTCACTATAAGAAGAAGACACTGGCTTCCACTCAGTACAGTCTCTGTGGACGAGGGGGATCCATGTCTCTCTCTGTCCCGAGCTGTCCTTTGGTCAAATACCATTTTGAACAAAGCCATATTTCTGTTAAAACTTCTGTTAATCAATTGTAACTTGCCATGCTGAAATTAAACACGTAATTGTCAAGTCGTGCGACCTGAGTTGAGCTGTGTGTTCTGAACCTTTCGGGAAATATTACATTTAGTAGGATGTTAATATTTTTCCCACTACAGTAGTAAGACGGTGAAGACCCGTGAAGAGGCTCAGGCAGCAGAGATGCAATCACAGCTGGGGGTTTATTGAGGCTTCGTACACAGTAGGCCTGGTCACTCGCACACACTCAGACACGTCCTATCTCGCTGAAGGTCCGGGAGAGAGAGAGAGCGAAGGGACGCTCTCGGACCCCCCCCACGTCCGGTGGAAGCCCCGCCCCAGGCGGAACCCGGCGCCACAGCGCCAGCTAGTGGCAGCATTATTACAATACGTTTAATTTATAGTGGCCTTTATATCCGAAGGAATTTCAAAGGACTACAATCAAGTGTGAGGCGATTTAAAAAAAAAAAAAAAAAAAGCGTCTAGGACAAAAATGATTATTTATATGGGTACAGTACCGATTTGGTCTGCCAGGCGGCGCTGTAGGCCGTCTCTCAGGACGTTTGTTTTTTCTGATGATGAAGGACAATCTGTTACAAACATACTGTAACGAAAGGCTGTTCCCTCGTGGAGGAGCTGGGAATAGAGGAACTTGCATCGGCAATAGCTGAACTCAGCCATTGCCAAGGTTCGTTCGGGCTCTATTTAAGGGCCGCGCCGGTGCAGGCTGAGACACCAACGGTGTCAGACCAGCATGCACTGCTCTGACACCTGGTGCATCTCATTACAGTATGTTTGTTGTTGACAAAGACACAGAAATTAATTTTCTATATGTCTTGCAAAAAAAAGAAAGACGCACATGTTAAAATGACCCTGGGCACTGGGATGTGCACAATTTGAAAATGCCTCTTCCCATCTCAGGCCTTGCACAATGACGGGAAAATGGAATGTTTTGTCTTTAGATTCTACAAACTTCACGAGAGAAAATGTGAACCGATCGTCATGACGGTGCCACGCAAGGTAGAGAGCAGTTTCTCTTCAATACTTCACTACACTCACCACGGTTATATTCATGTGTTGTTTGCAGAGACGTGACCAAGTCCCTCTTTCAAGCCTCAAGTCCTTCTTGGGCAAGTCAAGTCCCAAGTCAACTCCAAGTCAAGTCATCATTAACATGCTGTCATTTTAGCTCCAGAATCTGATTTTAATAAAGAAGCAAAAAAATCAAACAATGTTATTATAAAAGCCAAACTATTGCTTGCTTTTGACGTCATTTAAATCAGATTCTGGAGGTAAAATTACTTGGGACTTGACTTGACTTGCCCAAGAAGGACTTGAGACTTGGGACTTGAAAGGGAGACTTGGTCGCATATCTGCTTTTTAGACACTTTCTTCAAGCCCGGCTTGCCAGTGATGGAGATCAGGACGTCTTGCCCTGTGTCAGTTTGACCAGAACACAGCGCACGCGGTTGTGTCAACAAGTTATGTCCGCACGTTGGACAAAAACATGTTAGGTTTGCTATGATAGGCTGAAATAAAGTGGGGCGATCTGTTGAACACTGAGATCTATAAATGTCTGAGCAGAACCGAATTAAAGGAGTGATTTTGCAGACGACGCGCTGAAACTCTGGCTCCTGTGTTTCATTGCTTTGAGTCTGTTCCTACAAGCCCTGGGCCATGCTTGGCTCAGGGCTGCGAGGTTTAAACTTGGGTCTAAGACCATTAGCTCTGATGCAATCGCTGGGTCCACTGCCTCCCACTGCCTGGGTCAGAAGTCTGGTTCCGGTTCTACTGCTACCATATGGTCTGGTCTGGTTCTACTCCTACCCGGAGGTCCGATACATACTTGGTGAGCCACTGATAATCTGAATGTCAAAGGTTATTTGCATGCCGGCCTCAGCGTTACACATCCAGTCCATATTACACGTTAAAGGTCATCTCTCTATAATTCCCATAACAGTCGATCTCCTTCATTATTGCCGTCTGAGCTCAGATTGCGTTATTCTTGTATAAAGATGGACTTATATAGACACGCTTATATAGACGATTCTGGGCGTATTCAAGGATAGGGGTGCACCGATTACGTTTTTTCTCCTGATCCGATCTCGATCTTTTGATTTTAAGGATCAGCCGATCCCGTTCTCCGGTACCGAGTACCGAGTCCTGATCCTGCTTTGCTTGTGATATCACTAGAGCAGAACTTTATTCTGGTTATGTTCTTATTGATATCCCTAAATAATAACACATATCAGTGGAGCAGAACTTTATAATACTCTACACAGTATGAGTATCATCCCACAGCAGCAGCAAGTGCTGCTGGCAGAGCGCACCATCATCCACTCTCCAGAGCGGAGCGCTCCCCAACTCATTTACCGATCCTGATCGGGACAAAATCACCAGTCCCGATCACCGATCTGAGGCTTGGATCGGTACACCTCTAATCAAGGATGTGAAGGTCTGTTGGTGTTGCCGTACCTGAGGGTGAAAGAGGAGCGGTGAAGGTCTGAGGAACTTCTCTTTCAACGCCCCGGCAGGGTCCAGAAGCTTCCTCTTCTCCACCCTGCTGGACAGCAACGGGCACAAGGGTTACGGACCGCGCTCAGAAAGGCTACATACATGCACATCGTTCACACACATCCCAACCGCTTAAAAACTTTTTTTTTTCCGTTCTCTATATATTTTAACATGTCCTATGTCTGGGAGACTATTTCCGTCCACTTTCATTGTCAGTCATCAAGCCCCATGCAGCTAGGGCTCCATCATGTGGACAGACGTATGCAATGGCCTTAATACAGTTGCTCTGAAGTTTGAACATCCACCAAAAATATTTTGTATAAAAACTATACCTAAACTTAACATTGCACAATTAAATACACATTAAATATAGACCTGCCTGAACCCGTTCGGAACGGAGCATTTTAAAAATAATTTCGTTTTCAAGCCCTGGTTGAAACTGGGTGTAAGTGGATTGTTTAATGTGTGCCGTGGAGCAGTACTTTTAAGAATTACGGTGTTTTCCCGCACTATAAGGCGCATCGGATTATAAGGCGCACCCCCGACAAGTAGTCTTTGGAAGTAAAAAAAAACATATACAAGGTACACGCCACTATAAGGCGCACCAAGATAAACAGGACAGATAACCACAGATCACATTCACTATACCTCTATACGTGTGTGTGTTTAACGCGTAACGCTCGGGTCTTATATGCAACAAATTGCCCGATTCCATAAATGAGCACAAAAAGTAAATATATACGATGACTAACTGCATTTTATTTTATTTTTTGAATAACGGGCATATCACACATTGAAATGGAGCGTCGGTGCTCGCGGGAGTAGTGCTCACCACATAAATCACTTTTGGGTCAGTAATCATAACCACAAAAAAAAATCCACATATAAGTCGCTACTGGATTATAAGGCGCACCTCGTTATTTTATGAAAATTAATGCCTTTTAGGTGCGCCTTATAGTGCGGAAAATACGGTACACAACAGAATTTTGACTGAATTACTGTGTAAATTAGTTTTTGTTTTGCAAGTAAATTCAGCCATCTTAAATATGTTCTCATACTACAGAGAAAATATTTAAAGGTACTTAAAGGGGGAAAGATTGTGGCTGGGGTGTGATGGGGGCTGTAATACCTGTATATGGGGTCCATGAAGAAGGCGGAGGGCTTGGCGTAGTGCAGTGGAGACTGTGGCGGTGGCTGAGGCAGCCCCCCCTGATGCTGCAGAGCCATGGGGGTCTGCAGCAGCGACTGGGCGTGTGGGGGCAGGTGACTGCCTGGGGAATCTTCCTTGGTGGGGAGCGCTTTCCCTCCGTAGCCGCCCGGATGCTTGTTCTGGGACAGCTCCGAGGAGACCACGCCGTTCAAGCTGCTTCCCCGCCGCCGGTTGCTGATGCTGAGGTCCAGAGGTTGTTCCTCGCCGCCCGCCCCTTTGCCTCCGGTGGGGCCTTCGGTCCTCGCCACCTCGCTGGTGCCGTTGGGGTTGCTCGGTTTTGGGGGCGTCGGAGGGGACGGCTTGGCCTCCTTGGCCTTGGTGGTGAGATCAAAGGGGGACTCTGTGGGGGTCGGCGCGGGGGGCGCCGATGGCGCCACCACGGGTGCCAGTTTGTGGAGCTGCTCCCGGGGCGACTTGGGCTCAGGTTTAAAAAACATGCCGGGGTTGAGGGAACCTCGGTCAGTGCTGAAGGAGTAGAGCGAGTGGGGGAAGTTTGGGAGGAACTGGAAGGGGAACATGGAATGGTAGGGTAGAGGACCCATCTTCTTCTCTGGATGGAGACCCATCAGTCCGGGACCGAAGTATTTCTCTGCAATGGACGCAATGGCCTTGATGGAGTCGGTGGTGGCCGTGTGGGCGTTGCTGGTGCTGCTGGGCGGGAGGGCTTGTTCGTCAGGGGGCGGGAAAAACGAGTGCTGGGAAATAGACTTGGAGAGGAACGGCCGGTCCATGGAGAACCGGTTCCCGCCGGACATAGCCGACAGCAAGGGACTGTTGCCGTCGTCCAGCTGGGCGCCGTCCAAGCGAAGCGGAGCGGCCGCCTGTGACGACTTCCTGCGCTTCCCGCTCCGCTCGCCGCGTTCACTCTCACCATCGCTGTCCAGATCCGAGCCTTCGCCGGATGCTGTGCCCGTGGTCGTGTCCAAGTCGGTGCCGCTCGTCGTGTTGACGTCCTCGAGGTCGCTGCCGTCCGACGTGTCGGCCGCCACTTTGGGCTTGGATTTGACGTCTCCGCTAGAAGGCACGTCCAGTTTGCCGTCTTTGTCCTTCTCTTCCGGGTGACCGAGTCCTGCGCTGCCGTTGGTATTCACGGAACCCAGCAACGATAGTGCCGAAGGAGGTGGAGGAGGAGGGGCATCCAGGCAGTTCGCCTTCTTGTCTAAACTCAGCGGGCTCTTCAGCAGAGGGCTAGGAGGCAGTAAGGGCGGCCGTGGGTACAGTGAGGGCGCAAACAGTCCCGGAAAGCTGTGCGACGGGAAACCGTGCAGACCCGTCGAAAATGGCAGGCCGGCCTGAGGGTGCGGACGCGACGTGAAGTAGTCGCTGAAGCCGAGTGCGGCGTGGTTGAGGCCCAGGTGGTGCGGGTGGTGAGGTTTGGCTTTGGCCATGATGGGGCTGGAGCTCATGGGGATTCCCGGGTTGAACATCCCGACAGGGGAACCGAAATGGTTCTTGCCCTCGCAGAAGCGCCGGTGCTTGTTGAGGGAGGAGGTAGTGCTGAACATTTGACCACAGTCTTTGCACTTGATCTGAGTGCGGCAGTCGGCGTGCATTCGCTTGTGGCGGCACAGGTTGGAGAACTGTGTGTAGGACTTGTGGCACACCTCGCCTGGGGGAGCAGGGGGACAAAGCCCACCAGGGCCTGGTTAAACCTATTAAAACACTGTCTCCAAGTCTTTGTACCGTCGCAACAACACAACACACAGCAGGGACTAGCAAAACAACCACATAGAATGAAAATAAGGTAATCCTCATACTATTGCCTTCATCATTCTATAATAACTGCATTTCAGTTTTCTTTACTTTATTCCGTACAGAGTACATTCTTAGTTGAGATTTAAGTTTGTATGGAAAATCCACCTATGGTCATGAAGTGTGGGTCATGACTGAAAGAACTAGGTTGCGAATACTAGCGGCGTGAGTTTTCTTCGACGAGTGGCTGGCGTCTTCCTTAGAGATAGGGTGAGAAGTTCAGTCACGCGAGAGAAACTCGGAGTAGAGCCGCTGCTCCTTTGCCTGGAAAGGAGTCAGCTTAGGTGGTTCGGGCATCTGGTTAGGATGCCCCTAGGGAGCTCCTCAATGCATGTCCCACTGGGAGGAGACCCCGGGGCAGACCAAGGTGCAGGTGAAGGGATTACATCAACTCCCTGGCCTGGGTGTGTCTCGGGATCCCCAGGAGGAGGTCACTAATGTTGCTCTAGAGTGGGAAGTCTGGAGCTCTCTGGTGGAGCTGTTGCCCCCGCGACCCGAAAACGGATAAGCGGATGAAGATGGATGGATGGAAATTGTTTGAAAAAAGTGCAATACAATTCAATAGGTTAAGTGGTATACCAATTCACGTCCTTCACATACAATGGATGTCATTATGCTGCCATCTGCTGGTAGCATATTACCATGAATGGATAAATAATAGAAGACTTTTAAACTTACAATGCTATGCAAACATCGCTCTCTGCCTGTTCTTCCGACTGTGATGATACCACCATAATGTCTACCGCCACCGAGCCGCGACGTCACCGCGCAATCGCCCTATTATGATCCAAATGATCGTGATTATCATCATTGCTGATCTGTGATTTCTGATTTCTGATCGTGCAACGATGACATCTCAACTCAACAGGTTTTTATTTAGCGCCAAAATCACAGCTGAAGCTGCCTCAAGGCGCTTCACAAAAGTGATTTTGTTTTTCGATTTAGATTAAGAATATAGGAGCTATTTACCTAACTACCTTTCAACCTTGATTGCCCAGTTAAGGACAGTAATTTGGGATTGGTTACAGAACTCCTTTAACGGAGGACTGGAAAGAAGAGAGAAGAGAGAAGAAAGAGGAGATCGAGACTTTCGCTAGGATAAAGCGGCAGGCCGGAGTGCCGGGTCTAGGCTCAGACTCACAGATAAAGGGCTTGATGCTGCTGTGGATGTGTTTGTGCTGCTTGAGTCCGGACGACGTGGCGAACGTCTTCCCGCACTCGGGGCACGTGTGCGCCCGCGCCCCCACGTGCTGGGACCGGATGTGGCGCTGCAGGTTGCTGGGGTCCGTGAACACCTGTGTGTGTGAGTGTGTGGTGTATGTGTGTGTGTGTGTGTGTGTCAAGTTCATCCCGCAGCACCCCCTGGTGTCACTTTACAGCCACTACACAAGGGTCTTCGGTCTCACATCGTTCCAGGTCCAGAAGCGCT
>OMKY01250687.1:6443-23488 GCA_900302395.1 Bregmaceros cantori | reverse complement strand
GATTGTTGCGAGACACGTTTCGGAGCTCCACGGCTCATGTATTTAGTGAGCACTACGCTGGATTTCTCGGTGTCAACATAACCTTGACGCTGGCTACCAGTGGCTAACATTTAGCGTCGACACTAATTCAACACAGGGCTGCAACTAAGTTCGATTATTTCAATCATAGATTGGTTGCTGGTTATTGAAACGATTGGTCGACTGATTGGTTGATTTTTTTTTTTTTAAACAGTCCTCAAGATTCAAGAGATTTATTTGTCATTGTCTGAATGCAACGAAATTATGTTTGGAGACCAACACTTCAAGTAATAGAAAATTACAAATATTCCTCTGAAGTGCATGCAGAAAATTGACTCTAGTGCATAGGTGTTGTCATAATAGTATATAATAAAATAACAATGATTATAGTAAAAACAATAACAAGAAGAAACGGTTGGCCAGTCTCTTTGCCCGCCTCGCCGGAAAATGTTAATGCTGAGCAAAAATGACATTAGAATGACTATATTCATCTTGTTCACTTGATATCTAATCAAATTCTTCTCAACCAACAAATGTATAACAATTAAACCAAATCAGACTTTATTTTATATAGCAACTTTCATGCATAGCAATTCAATGTGTTTCACAGCAACACAACAACAACAAAAACACAACATAAAAGGAACAATGGGACCCACAATCGTCCCAACCCATTAGAAATCAACATACACGCATATGTTCAGTGGCACACATTTACAGGGGATGGATTTGTCACTCTTGTAAATATTATGGGTATTTTTTACAAAAAAGTAACCATTTTAGTCAACCAATTGCTTCTGGCAACTAATCAACTGTTGGAATAATTGTTAGATGCAGCCCTTGAACACACCAAACTGGGTACACGGGGTATTCTAATGTACAGATTACATGATGCCTAAATTACTGCCATATAAGTGGCTTGTACAGTTCGGTGCCATTTGAAGTCCAAATGATATTAGAATTGGCAATATCCTTTCTAATAAACAAAATACAGGGAGCTGGCATTTTGTCCGGTCACTCTGAAAACACACATCTGGTGTCTGTATGAATTCCATTTAATCTCGTCGTAGTGGACCGCGGTAGCTCACAAAAAACGCACAACGCACACCAGTTCAAAATCCGACCACTAGATGTCGTTCTGTGACCAGTTACACACCACCCCCCTCGGTCTGTTCACAATTTAGTATAAATATTGATGAAATAGTCAAAATCTGACTTAAAGCTACCACCATCCGTTTTAAATAACACTGTAGGAGTGTGCTCCCACTTAATAGACATGTTGAAAAATAGCCAAAGACACGGCAAACTACATGGCACCGGACGTGACGTTCAGAGTACAAATGTAACCGGGAATACCCGCCAAACTCGTCTATAGGAGTTTCTTGGGGAATCGTGCTGCACACATGTTGTTATTAGGGGTGCAACGGATCGCTGTTGATCCGTGATCCGTTCGGATCATGTGTGGTGTGTGGACCGCGGGCCACAATAATTAAAAAAATAAATAAAAAGGCACGTGCAGTAGCGCTTTTTGTCCGCCAGATGGAGCCATAGCGACAAGTAGATGTGCAATGAAAATGGGTTTTATTGCACGTTAAGCTCTTCTCCATGTTGTTTAGGAAGATGAGGATGTGCATTATTGCACTTTATGTCATGTCACTCAGAAACTCATTGAAGATATGTGAGGCAAGCTGTTTACTTTTTTTATGTTAAAAAGAAGATTTATCTCCTTCTTTCCTCTTGAAATTTATATCATATATTTTGTTTTAATAAACAAAAGAGAAACTTTTTGTCTTTTTTTTTTGCGATAATCCGAAAAAATCTGTGATCCGTGACCTCTGATCCGAGGATCGGTCCGAACCGTGAGTCTCTTCATCCGTTGCACCCCTAGTTGTTATGCCATGGTAGAGCAAACCTAGTCAGCATTTCTTCGCCCTTGAGATGAGTTGGCCTGTTTCTTAACTAATTCTGTTTCCGGTTCAGCGTCTGGGCCTTCAAAAGACATGCTGCCCGGGGCTTACCCTGAAACTCCTGCAGAGTTTGCTGCCGCAGCCAAGAAGTACAACTTGACCGTCGAGGACTACAAACCATACGCTGACAATGGCGAGGGGTAGGTCCATCTTCCACCGATCATCACATTAGGGCAGCAGTGTGAACCACACGGTGCTTACTGCTAGAAGGTCCTAGGTTCGAATCCCAGCCCGCTGAGGCTTCTGTGTGGAGTTTAATTAAATGCTTTACGGTCTGGCGAACAGACACAGAGCCATATTTGCATAACATTTGTCTGTTTAAACGTTTTTTTAAATTGTGATTTAAACATATTTTAAATTATTGATGTATTCCCATTACAATGGTAAGTAAGGTATACCACTTAAACATATTGGGTTGAATAAAGTTGACCAACACTAAATGGTTTCACAGATTTGCAAAGGGAAAATAAAGAGTACTTGTGTTACCAAATACGCCAACAACATTGAATATTGGGCTACAGCCTACTCTAAAATTAATTTAATTCATTTATTTAGCAAACTTCACTACAGAAAAAAATGCATGATTTGATATGAACGACAATAACCGAAGAGTTTCACATTGTTTATTCCTTAGTTTATTCCTTAAATGCTTTCCCTGTGTCTGCATGGGTTTCCTCCGGCCCCTCCGGTTTCGCCTACCTCAAAATAAAACATGAAAACAAACCCTTCGTTAGTCGTTGTCCTTTTTTTATACAGCAATGCAACGATCCATGTTTTATTTTATTCAACGTAGTTTTGTTCTTCATATACTTATATTTATTATAGTTTGCAAAATTGTTTTTTTAGTAGGACGGGTCTGGAAAAATCTGAGGAGGAGAATATGAGTAGAATATTGCTGTAAATATTTCCAATGTGTTTTTAACTGCATGTACTTCCATTTAATCAATCGTCATGCTCTTTAGTTTACAAAGTATATGCTAGTGGTCAGGAAGTATGCTAAAGTATTCATTAGCAACCATAAGCTCTGATAATTGTTTGATTTGTTTTAAATGTATAATACATTTTTATTTCAAAATTGTTAGGCAACTGTATGGTAATGGAACTGCTACCTGCCTCTGAAAATATGTTCATAAATATGTTAATAAAGTGTTTGCATTGTGTACAATTTATTAAACATACAGCTCTAATAAAACCGCAACTAGGGAGCGTGCGGTGGCAGAGCGGTTAGAGCGCGTCTCCCAGAGCATAGTTCGAGCAGTGCCGCAGGTTCAAATGCCCTCTCTGGCTTTTCTGCAATGTCTCCCCCCCGACTCTTCCTCCCAGTTTCCGATTTAATCCTTTCACTATCTCTCAATAAAGAATGAAAAACGGCACTTGTGCCCATAAAATACATTTTAAAAAATAAAATAAAAACGCAACTAAAAAAATGTGACTTCTTCCGGTGGTGCTGTCCGCTAGGGGTGCCAATGACAGAGTCTGGATGAATGGGATCCTATGGGAGCTGAAATAAAAAATATTAATGCCAAATCTGACGCGTTTGTGAAATTATGACCCCCCCCTCCCCTCACACAATTAACCGATAATTATCCCGGCAATATACATTAAAAAATCAATTAGGAAAGATCTTTAAATAGTTTAAAACAGGCTGCTAAGGTTGGAATATTTGTATTGGAATTCCCATACGGCTCGGTTTTCTAGGACTAGACTCCGCCAGGCTGAGGCCCATTCCAACCCGGAAGTAGGCACGGACATCAAAACGAATGCGGTGTCCGTTTTTATATAATTTTACAAGAATTACTCAATAACTTATAATGGCATACATCACTCAGAAATAATGTTTTAAGAGGGTGTCGTTGGCCAAGTGGTTATGGACACGGCACCTAACGCCTCCCCATTGATGTTAATGTAGCCTACCGGAGCGGCCGCACTGCTGCGAGTTCTATTCCCCCCCCTGTTGGCTTGTCCGATCTCTTCAACCCAGTTTCCAACTAATCCTATCCAATGATGGAAAAATGGCGCCGACGTCGGAAAAAAATTACTTTAGAAAAGAAAAAAAAGAAATAATGTTTTAATTCTTGCTAAAAATAAGTAGGACGTGCTGCCCAGTAGCTCAGTTGGTTAGGCAGAGCGCTGGAAAGCACGCATATGCCTTAATGGCGCCCTGAGTTGGTGGTTCGAATCTCGCCACAGACGTATTTTCAGCATGTCTGCCCCGCCCCCCTATCT
Source organism: Bregmaceros cantori (assembly GCA_900302395.1). Classification (NCBI taxonomy): domain Eukaryota; kingdom Metazoa; phylum Chordata; class Actinopteri; order Gadiformes; family Bregmacerotidae; genus Bregmaceros; species Bregmaceros cantori. The sequence goes on along the minus strand of OMKY01250687.1, from coordinate 19,277 downwards.
GTTTCCGCTAACCCTAATAAATAAATCTTGGAAAAAACAGCCTGATTGGGCTGGAAAAAACATTTTTTTAAATTATAATAATAAGTAGGACATATTAAATTACACACACATTCATTTTGTCTTTATTTTCTTCCCCTTCTTTTTTCATAGGTACGGTGACTACCCTGAACTTCCCAATAAGTCTCAGCATGAGAGGGACCCGTGGTACCAGTGGGACCATCCAGACCTACGGAGAAACTGGAACGAGCCGGTGAGACAAGGCTCTGGCTGCAGCTCTATGTACAAAAACAGACTGGGCCTATGCAGTCGTCCCAACTGCTAAAGTTATATCCCCGAAACCCCGGACATATTGTAGGCTTCAACATATTGTAGGCTTCAACAGTTTCTTTCAAGGAATATTACGTTGAATAACTTCTGCAACGCACTTCCGGTGTCTGTATGAGTTCTATTTAATCTCGTTGTAGTGGACGGTGGCTCACAAAAAACACAAAACGCTCACCAGTTCAGAATCCGACCACTAGATGTCGACCTGTGACCAGTTACACATCACCCATCTTGTTTCGTTCAACATTTTGCATAAATATTGATGAAATGCAGTCAAAATCCTACTTGAAGTTACTCACCGAGTGGTGACATGTTCTTCTCGACCAAAAGGCTGGCTGCTTCTACAAGTAAATCCAAATAGAATGAGAAAATGGAACGGGTTGCACTGATTATTAAATCATGCATCATGTAGGTCACAGAGCATTTGGTTGTGGAATAGCACGGCGCAAGTTACCACCATCCTTTTTAAATAACCCTGTACTCCCACTTAATAGACATGTTGAAAAATAGCCAAAGACACGGCAAACGAAATGGCACCGGACGAAAGTATGGCCATTTTTTTTAATGTATTATTTTTTGCTCGCATATATGACTCTATTTAACGTGTGCACACTCGTTGCGTGTGTGCACGTTGTGTGTGCTGCTGTCTGTGCTGGATTGTGTGCATGTGGGAATGAAGGAATGTGTGCATGATTGACTGGTAAGTAAAAGCCCTATGCTGCTACTGTATGTCCAATCCACACCACGAGCTAGGTATACTGGCATATGTTGCAATGTTCAGAATTTTTTTTTTTACATTACAGTCTTGGATCTGTATGGACACAAATTGTTATTTGGCAAGATCTGAGTCGAGACGGAGAGGTAGACAGACAAGGGAAGATGGGGCATATTTCCCCCCCTTCACACAAGAGTTGGCGCCGTCAAAATTATTATAAAATATAATTATAAAAAAATAAATTCAACAATCATAATAAAAAGTCAGTACTTACATTTATAACTATTTACCGCAGTCGGTCGCTATTGACTCCCGCCGCGGCATTTTTTTTCAAAGTTTAGGTCATTTTTAAAACGTCTCGCAATGCATTATGGGTCATATTGCTCCGTCTAGGGTACATCCGATGCTCACTACATTTCGCGGTGCATTGTGGGATACTTTCAGTGCACTATCTAGGGTACATGGAGAATTCGGACACCCCTACAAAATGGCATGCGCCCCATATAGTGCATATATGGGGGTCAGGGAGCGATTTCGGACACAGCCATTGTCTACTGTTCTACTTTTATTGCTATCACTTTACTGCTAATGTGTGCGTTCTTGTTTACACCAACGAAAAGCGACATCGGGTTCTATTATCTCTAGATGATGTATATTTCTGTGGACGTTAGGAAGGAACCCCATAGTGGAAAGTGGAAGTTGTCATAGTTTTTTTTAATTTTCTTTGTAATGTTTTTTGTTGACGCCCCATCGTCAAGATATCTTTATTTGCTTGACATTGTTCATGTTTTTATGGGTTTTCTCCCCCTATTGACCCTGAAACTGCCATGTAGAGATGGGTCTTATATGGCTACATTCCAGTGAGAGAGATTTTGTCGATGTCTTGTTGCAGATGCATTGGGACTTCGATATGTACGTCAGAAACCGCGTGGACACCAGTCCCACCCCCAGGGACTGGTCCACCATGTGCAAACAGCTCTTTGGTTACATCGGATTCATGCTGCTCATGTTCTACCTTGGAGACAAATACCCAGCCTACCAGCCAGTGGTGAGTTCTGCAAGATTAGCTAGTTTCCAGCCTACCAGCCAGTGGTGAGTTCAGTTGTTAAGAACCAGAATTGACTATTGACAAGATTAATGTTCAAGAATAATAACTTGTAATTGTTGATACATCTGAATAGTTTGAAGGACGAAATGGCAAAATTAGCCTCACCACCATTAAAAAAATGTAAATATGTTGTAAATATACCGAGTGGGTTAAATTATGTGATCTAATGATGGAAGGAACCTTCACCCTGTAATATATCTAGTACATTCCTCTGCTTTTCTTTTCTGTATTTTATTGTGTATGGTTGAGAATGAATGTCCGCTTTTAACTGTACTTCACCTGTATGCACTTGGTCTGTTGTGAACAGGACACCAGATGGAAATTAGCCTTTGTGCTGTAATCTGGGATGTTTAGATATTTGTATGAATATGTTCATTAACCCTTTGTATGCTTAGGACGTGCATGCACGTCTTGTAAATCTACGAGTTGTGTGCTTAAAACGTCCTTTAAAAAATTACTGGAGTGCACGTGGAACACCCACGTGAGTGGCCGTTTAGTCACGCAGCGCAGGCAAATGACCTGCTTCGTGTCGATCGCCGTCGTTAAATGACAAGAATCCCTTGACAGCATGCGCTGTCAATCCCACCCCTCCTCGGGAGTACCCGCACTCGCATTTTTGCCTCTGATCGTTCCTTCATATGTCCGAACGGGAGATGGTTACAGCCATATTTTCTGGTTAGAGTATAGAATCTCATCTACAAAATGAGCCATTGCGCGTTCTCATAGATGTTGTAGAAAATATTTCGTGGGCTCCTGAAAATGTGAAGCCCCGAAAGCTGCGGCACACTTGACCCAAAAAATGTAGCCCGTCATGGCAGCCAAAGGGTTAACATGCAATGTCCTGTAAATAAAATCTCATTGAATTGAATTAATCGTTTCAATAGTCGACTATTGAAATTATCATTAGTTGCAGCCCTATTCTCAACTGTCAAGACTTGGCTGTTGCCACAGTTACTTCTAAAAAGTAATCAGACCACTGATTACTCGCTTTGCCTCTTCAAAGTAACTGAGGTAGATGATTTTAGTTAGGTTTAGTTAGTTGTGTGTGAAACAACATACATTTTTTTCTGCAATAACTTTATTGGAAGTGAGTATAACTTCAATTCACATACATAATGTACTAAAGAAGACTAAACAATCTTGAGTAATTTATAGCTTTATTTTTAAACTTAAATGCCAATTGGGAGCGTTCTGGAATGTTAAAATGACTAAATAATAACTAAAGTGATTTGGGGAAGTGTAAATAATATAATTGCTGCTTCAGAAAAAGCAATGCTAGATTATTAGTAGTTACTGAAAAAAGTGACAAAATCAAAGTAACTTAGTTACTGTAACTTACTGTTGCAGTAACTGTTACTGACATCACTGAAAATGCCACACATGTTATAGAAAACAAAATGGCTGACATTGACGTTGTGTTGTTTTGCAGGCACCAAAACAATACCCCTACAACAACCTCTACCTGGAGAGGGGAGGGGACCCCAACGTTGAGCCAGAAGAAGTCAAGAATTATGAAATATAATATTTGATGACCTGTCTTTGACATTCTGTCTGTGTATATGTAATATTTCTTCCAATAAAAACTACAAAATGGTCTGTTTGTGTACTTATAGCATATTTGCTTGTCGTTTGTGGAATGGTGTCTATCCATCTTAAATGATAATGAAGTGAAAATGATATCATTAAATTAATTGCAATACCAAAACACTTGGTTTTGATTTCCGCATTTTTTGCGGATTTGTGGAGGGAATTTTCCGGGGAGAATCACCATCAGCATGGTTCTCCTGGGGCAGGCCCACTATCCCACACTTTGAAAACCCCTGAGCTACTAGATTGTAGCTGCACTTAAAACAATACCTGCTGTAGGTGAGCCAGTCATGGCTAGACTTGGGGAGCATGGCTTGGACGAGACTGAAGGACTTGGGCTCTGTCCAAAGAGATAAAACAGTGATTTGAAACATGTGCTACAGTACATTAGTGACTAAGCTGGCAGACTCACTCTTACACACACACACACACACACACACACACACACACACACACACACACACACGGAGGGCAGCATGTCAATGATAAAACAGCCACCACAGGAGCAAAGATATAATTACAATAGACTGCATGTCTGCTACTTTCAGTATTCACAGTACGGCTGTCACACTTTCTCTTCAAAATACAAACACAGTTCATGGTTGAGTGGCTGTGTATGATGGAGGACTCTCAAATGTAAAGGGATAGCTCAGCATCAGACACAGGAAAACTACGGCCTGCGGGCCAGATGTGGCCCCTTAGGTTGGAACTCAACTACTCACAACTTACACTAAAAATAAGAATCTCCGACTCGAATGTGAAATTTGTCCTTCCTTATGGATCAGAAACCTGAAAGCTAGCCTTGCATGTAAGCTAGCATTGCAGACTGCTACATCCACAGAATATTCTGGCCGAACAAAATTAAAATCGCCATCCAGAGGAAGCCGTGAAATAACCACATTTTATCCAAGTTTACTCCTGATGTTTTACATCACACTAGGGCTGTGCAAAATCTGATTATTTTGTTCAGAAGATTTTTGAAAAAGTTAAATCGTCAAATCGGAAAAAAATAGTTTTGATATATTTTGTCTTTTTTTTTTTTTTCTCAAGAAATCAGAAACAAATAGAAAATCGAGATTTCAAAGACACAAATGGGGATTTTCTTTTTTTAGCCAAATCATACAGCTCTACATCAGACTTGCCCTTGTCCTAGAATCAATAGCCTCTAAAGGCTGTTGAGCTCAATCTGCCCAGGAAACCTTGCTACAGGGAGGCTACGGGTGTGCTAAGACTTGCCCAAGCTGTACACCCAGGCTAGTGGAGGAAAGGAGTCGCCTTACTTCTAAACATCTAAAAAACTGCTGCTAAAGCTAGTGGAGGAGCGAAAAGACTAGGTAAGTAAGGCTTTTTAATCTGGCCTGCCAAACTTGTCCATACTATAGTGAATTTGTAAAGATCTCAATCAAACTCATTTTCCCTTTTCACTGGTTCCACTGCAATAGGCTTGTTTCCCCAATAGATGGCACACTCACTTGTTGAGATATATTATGTTTTGAATTCTGGTGCTTTAAAACTGATTTAATTTTCCAAAGATGTCTTTAACTTTGCACATTCAAGGCAAATTTTTTATAAAAATTCAATTCAATCTAGTGCTGCCCGTCCGTAAAATTTTAGAACTGATTGCGGCCCCCAGTCATAAAGTTTGTCAACCCCTGGGATAGCTGCTCCCCCAAAGCACAGTATTATGTACTTCACAAATATTATTTGTATTATTTTTCTTTACAAATACATCTGACATTGTATTTGAAAAAATCTACAAGTATTTAGCACAACCCTGCGCTGGTGAGAAAGCATGTTTGTCATAAGTCAAGTTCAATGCAAAGAATGTTCAAGGTACTGATTGCGAGGATTGTGGTGTCTACAAGTGCCTACTAAAAATATGCAATTCAAATATTATGCTTTATAAAAATATTATACGGGGAAAAATACAGATATCAAGGCATACTGCTGCATATGTGGGGAATAAAGTCGATTCTGATTCTGAAGTGCACAATATGCCATGATAAACATTTTAGTCCATATTGGACAGCTCTTCAATTCCATGCATTACCAGTGAGAGAGAAGAGAGTGTTGATTGACTTTGAGCATTGAAAGTGACAATAGTGTTATTAGCTGGATACTGTGGATAGTTTGGGTGCTATCAAATTTTCCAGTGTTAGGACTTGGTATTGGGACTCGGTACCACCAGACTTTAAAATGAATGACTCATAAGCAAAAAAAGGCCACCAAGACATCTCTAATTATAAAGTACAGCCTAAGCAAAGTTGCTGCTGGTGCTGTCGTGGTTTGGCTTTCACAGGCCGAGCCACATACTTGGCAGAGAGCATGTTTTCAAATCCTCTCAGCACAAGCACCCTGCATTGTTTGCAACACACAACCGATAGGCTTGGCAGTACTAGGCAACGTCGTAGAAGACATCAAACAGTCAACTCAACCTTTATTTCTGTAGCATATTTAAAAACAACTGTGCTGCGTACGGCAATGATTATAGAATGGACCGCAGCGCTAAAAATAAAACAGGAACAATCCATCCCAGAATGGAAAAACAAAAGGTGTTGATCTTTTTCCAAAAGAGTGCACTTTACAGTGTATTAATCCGCATTTGAAGCACAATGTATTCATATATATGCTATATGGCCAAACATGCTTGGAAATTGGAAGTTAACACTTTGAAATGCTAGCGAATACTCCCCAGAAATTGCATCCACAATTCCTCATAGATTACACATGCCACGCCTCGTCGACCGGTATGTGCGTGTGTGGGCGGAGTTGCACACACATACGACACCTGCGCTTTGCACCTTTGCCAACGGCCTAACCCGGCTGTTTGAAGAGCCTTTTTTTTTAACGGGACATCCAATGGGCAATGGACGTTAAATGTGTCACTGTGTGCACATCACATTTCTATCTATTTAGACAAATACACACAGGCACACTTCAACAAATACCATCATAAACTACTGTACATATTTGACTTGGCCGGGATAGTGTAGTTCACACACACACACACACACACACACACACACACACAAAACGTAACAGTAGTCATCAATCGTCATTTATTTTATCTCCACTTTTAGCAGACTTTTGTGCACCAACATGGTTCTTCTCCAGAGGCTGCTGGTCAGTGTCATTCTGTTTAGGGTCGGTAGTTTGTAGGGCTGACCATTCATAGACGTTGCCGTGCCATCGTTTGGATTGTCGGACTCTGCTTCTTTGACCTTCCACTAATCCATCAAGGCAGAGTGCTTGACAGTGCTTGGTATTACTTTTGCAAAAGTAATATTGCAAACATTTGAAAAATACTTAACGTTTCATAATCTGAATAATTAACGTTAATAATCGTTCTGATTTCAAAGGACAAATGAACCGATCAATCGATTAATCGCCAGTAAAAATGTCGGATTAATCAATTATCAAAATACTCGTTAGTTGTAGCTCTACTGGCAGTTTGTTAGCATTATAGATTTTGGCCATGACGTAAACACGACCAAGCCTAGCGCTGTTCCATGGTCTACAGCTGTGACAGACTGAGGCCTCGTTCAGACAGCATAGAATGCGCAGACAAACGACTGTGGCCGCCGATGTGAACGCAGAGCGTAGCAGGCAGGTAGCAGAGGCGAGCCGTATACTGCTCCTTTGCTACCTGCCTGATGTGCCAAGGGGGGTAGTCACAGCGCCGCAGCAGAGGAGGATTATACACCACGCGTTTGTCTGTGCGTCGTGTTTAGAGTGTCAGAGGCTCACGCACTTTGCCGTCACCCCGATCTGCAAACATTTGTGATGTTTGTATTAATTTATTTTAGAGTCGATTCTTAATCCGCTAACGGAACTTCTCCCCGTGCGCAAAACCTTCCCCAAGGCGTGTCCTGCTTGCTGTGATGCGGTGGGCCAAATTGTTGGTGTGGACGCAGGGCGTAGCAGCCGGGTAGCAGAGGCGAGGCGTAGAATCCTCCTCTGCTGCGGCGCTGTGACTACCATCCTCGGCGCATCAGGCGGGTAACAGAGGAGCAGTATACGGCTCCCCTCTGCTACCTGACTGCTACGCCCCGCGTTCACACCGACAGCCACAGTCGTTTGTCTTTGCATTCTATGCGCAGACAAACGGCTGTCTGAAAGAGGCCTTACTCTGTAACTATCTTCTACTACACTCCTTTCATATGTGTACCAAACACACAAAGACACACACCCTACTGCTTAGACCACAGTGTCCTGACATGGCCATCAAAGTCCAGGCATTATGTTTGCAGGGCATTGATCCATATTGGCAGTGACCCAAGGGGCCACCACAAGTCAACAAACCACAGAGGGCAAGTAAAGTTCAATTATGATATGAACATGAAAAGGCAGACCGTCATGCCCAGATTAGGATCGTGTGATCGCCTCTCAGTAGAATGTGATGCAAGCATTTAGGGATTAGATCATAGTATAGGAATATTATATATAACTGTGAGAGTGTACAAAGCATTGGCCACATGTCACATCTTACTAACTAGTAAGATGTACTAGTAGTACTTACTAGTACTACTAGTACTCTACGAGTACATGCAGTGGGGACATAGACCCGAGCATACGATTGTTCTATTACTAACATTTTTACACTGCAGTTGGAAGTGCTATTGTTCCCTTGTTTATTACTATTGTATTGTCAACATTACTCCTATACTATTTGTATTACATTGTTACATTTACTGATACTATTTAGTATTACATTGCCACTGCTCCCTTTGTTAATATTGCCATCATGCTGTTAGTACTACACTGTCCTAATACCACCATTGGTGTTACACTTTTTTTTTTTTGTCGATTCATTACTTGTTGTACCAGGGGGTGAACAGATGACCAAAATCAATTTCCATGTTTGTGTGGCACAATTTTGGCAATGAAGTGATTCGGTACATCAGCCTACTGTATGCGTTTGCGTGTGTCCTTGGTTGAGTGCGTGTCAGTTTGTTTGGGTTGGGAGGCTGTGGGTAACATTGTCCTGTTTGATGTTCTCTTTCTGTAAAACACTTTGTGTTGCTCTGCATGACAAGAGCAATACAAATAAATAAAGTTTGAGTTCGAGTTTGTATGTGTGTGTTCGTGTCTGTTCGCGTTTGTTTGTGTGTGCTTCTGCGTGACGAGCAGCTCCGTGTCTGTCGCCGCTTCTCAACTCGATAGACATCTATTATTATTAGTTATATTTTATCATCAAACTTAGCGTAGCTTTTATGAAACACTTCAATGTGTTTTTATGTTTATTTTTAGATTAGTTCTAGATTAGTTCTAGATTAGTTCTAGATTAGTTCTAGATTAGTTCTAGATTAGTTTGACTATATTTCTCTACCTGTTCAAAAACTCATGATTAGAAGCACACCATCACCAGTTCCAGCACTTTAATTTTGTGAGTTGATACCTTGTAGAGAGCCTTGTTTTGGTCAAGTAGGTTAAAAGTTCTGCCTTTTGGCTGGCTCCGTGGCGTGGTGGCTTAGACCCCTGCACGCATGCAGCCCCATTCATAATGTTCACAGCACACACAGCGCCGTGAGATGGCTTCACCTCACGGTCATATATACTGCAGGTCCGCTAGTCCCCGTTCTCTCATCCCCAACGCTGTCAATAAAATGAGAAAATGACGTTTAAATTATTAATTAAGAGATTAAAAACACATAGTTGCATTTTTTTGTATTATTGTATTTATTATTTAAAACTATAAATATATATTTTTTCCTTGTTACATGCTATGCCAATAATGGCATTATGATGTAATATTTAAATGATTCGTACTCGAAGAACAGGTTGCCCACCTTCGCAGCAGCGACAATATTAGGTGTGCCGCACCTGAACAAACTTGCCATTCGCATCGTTACTGTGTTGGTAAAAAACTCTAGTGATGAAGCCAGAACAAATTAAATCGCTCATGCATCGCACACGCCTAGAACATTTGATCTGGCAGTAGGTGTGACAAGTGGCATGGACGTCTATGTCTTGATTCAAACAATGCCCTCTTAAGAGGGCACCGATTGGACCAGCCAAATTTGGGCGACTATCTGATTTGACAATCGGATTTATCTCTACAGACAAAAACAAAACCCTCTCAAGAATGTTCTTAAATCTGCATGAACAAAAACATTGAAACTATGAAAATGTTTTTGAAACTGTATTGTCTGTATTGTGCATCGATCCGATCCTCAGATCGGTGATCCGGGGCCGATCAGACTTTTTTCCAAGGATCGGGAGTCGTGATTTTGTCCCGGACTCGGTATCAGGACTCTCTATCGGGTACCAGAGAACGGGATCGGCCGATCCTTAAAATTAAAGAATGGGGATCGGCTCAGGAGCAAGATAAACGTGATCAGTGCACCCCTAGTATTGACCAGCATGAAATAAACTCAGGGGAAGAGGAGGAACCTCAGGCTTCTCTGTAATGTGAAACTGAGCCCTTCTCCTAATTGCAATGAATAATGGAATTGCTCGACTCAACTCAACCTTTACCGACACATTCAAAACAAACTGTGGTTGACCCAAGTGCAGTGAAATAATAAATAGACTGGGCCACAGCGCCCAAAATAAAACACATTCTAACAGCCATAATATTAAAACAATAGACAAAAAAACATTAAAATCAAATGAAAAATAAAGCTCACTGCTAAAAGTTCACCAATATTTGATTAAACGGCAAAGGGAGAAGAGATGAGGTTTCAAGGGTGATTTAAAAACCTTGCTTGATCCTGAACGAACATACCATGGGAGCCGGTATTCTATTCCGTCCTTCAAATTATCTCACTTATTCAGAAACAAAATAGCAAATGCACTCACAAGAGGCTGGCACTTGTCCTTGGAATGTACAATCTCTCTCCACCTCTCGCTGTCTCTAGCTGTTCTGCTACAATGTTGTGCTGAGGTCATCTTATACTTTGCAGCTCTGGTGTTCCTGTGTGTTGTTGCTGTGTGTTCATCAACCTCCCAGTAGTCTGTGGTTTGTGGTGGTATGTGCAGAGCTGAGTAGGAACGGATTACATGTAATCCGATTACAGTATTCAGAAAATAGTAATGTTGTTCCTTACAATTCCTTATGATAACGCCACCGTAAATTCATATCGACATACTAGCTTTCTCATACTAGCTGTTATTTGGCACTCGGCAGCAGCTGAATATAATCAAAGCTAACTAAATGTAAATAAAGTAATCAGTTATTTTACGTTCGTAAAAATAAAGTGAGACGGCATATTGAGGAGGGTTGTCGGTGTGTGTGTGATGGGTGTGTGTGTCGCTAGCGGTGTCACGGTATGAAATTTTACGGTCACGATAACCAAAATGATCGCGGTAACCGGTATTATCACGGTATAAAACAAAAAAAAATCTCCCCCCGCGCATCTAGCCTGGTGAGCCACAAACATTGCATCGTCCACGCAGCGCACATCTAGCGCGTCTCCATGCATCGGCAACACACCAGTGAATGGCTTTTGCCTCTGCTCGACCCTTACGGTAAATAATAAAGACAAAGAGATGGGCGAAAAAAAACATTAACGTAACCATTTAACAATCATCAAGTATGTCTTTTAAATGTCTAGCTAGAAATGTATATATTTCCTTACAGTTGTAATGTTGCTGCATGAAATTGTACCTTTTAAATTGTAACTTTGAGTTATTAAATTAAACTAGAACTAATTCATATTCCACCTGGCTAAAAAGTGATGCCTCTTTGTCATCATTATCCAATTGGATTTAATATACATTTTGTGTTAATTGTTAAGTTAATGTGCAATTAAAAAAAATGTTTTAAAATAATAATAATATTTGCATACATATATTTTGTTATTACTTTTACATAATTATACAGATAATAATGGCAGAATTCTGAGTAATAATAACTTTAAAACTAAAACTATTGTTAGCGCTTGTCGGGCCACATTTGTGTGGTTCATTACAGCTCCGTTTTTGTCTATGGGATGGATGATGTACTGTGTTAAACTTAAAGCAATCCATACGTCGTAAACTTGCTCCTTGATTGATTGACTAATTCCTAACTTAACCCCTAATTTAATTAACATTCTCCCATGTGCCAATCGCCTAACAATAACCCCTAATCTTAATCCTAACCTCTTACCCCCAAATCAAAACCTAACCTTAACAAAAATAAGCGGGTCGTTTCTTGGGAATCGCACACTACATCATAGTTCAGCGGTGTTCGATGCGCTCTGTTGTTGTCAATGTGCTCTGTTGTCCTTTCAGCATGTCAGGAGACTGACTGTATTCAACCTTTCATACCCGGAATAAATAGAAATAGCCGCGGACAACGCTGCGTTCAAGGAACGGGACATGACAGACAATGTTGGGGATCGCCTGTTCGGGATCGGCGAATCGACAACTACCTGACTAAATTTAATATTAATGGACTAAAAATATGTGCAAACTGCGGATTTTGTCCGTTCAGAAGGCAGACAAAATCGTGTGTGTCTTTCTGCTCGAGCCATGCTTTTAATTCATATAGGGAATGAGTGAGAGGACCGCGCGGTGGCGCCCGCATGTACGGCATAGTAACGCCTTGAGATGAACATTATCTTTTGAAATAATAAAATACAGTTGTTGTCACGGTTAAAACATTGATTGCGGTAATGAAAGTGCTCCCCGGTGTCACGGTGTATGGTACGGTAACCGATCGCGATAACCGACCGTTTTGAAATTCAGACGGTTACCTCACCATCAAAATATTTCACCGCGGTTTACCGTACACACCGGTAACCATGACACCCCTATGTGTCGTTGTGTGTGTATGAACATGTATTGCGAAGGGTTGTGTGTGTGTGTGTGTGTGTGTGTGATGCAAGTGTATTAAGAAGGGTTATGTGTTGTGTGTGTGTGTGTGTGTGCAATTGTCTGCGTGACTATATGTGTGTGTGTATCTGCGTGAATCTGTATGTGTGTGTGTGTGTGTGTGTGTGTGTGTGTGTGTGTATTTGTGTTCCTGTGTGTGTGTATAAACCAATGAACCAGTGTGTATCAGTGACCAGAGTGCCACACTGTCCATGACTTATTCTTTGTAACCATAATGATTGCATCTCTGCCTTGGGGGCGCCGGTGGCAGGGGAAGATGGATCAGTCTCCTCCACAAGGC
>OMKY01250683.1:7802-23272 GCA_900302395.1 Bregmaceros cantori | reverse complement strand
CAACAGGTCCTCCATGAGCAGGGAGCGCAGGGTCAGCTGCAGACCCATAGCCTGGGGGTGGTCCTTGGTGAAGTCACCTTCCAGATCCTAAACACAAGACGGATGCCACTACCGTTATAGGCCTCGCTTCAGTCATCCACGAAGCGAGGGGAAATATGTTGTTTCGCCACCAGAGCAAACGCAACATCAGCACACAACAGCACAGTACAACAATGCACAGACCAACAGAAGCATACAGCACATGCAGAAAAGGAATACAAAATATTGATAAAAAAATCAGGGGCTGGGCTAGCAGCAGTTGGCACAATATGAATCCCCGCCAGAGGGCGTCACTTTCACCCCAAATCTTATTGAGGGCGATAGTGACAGGATTAAATCGGAAACTGGGATGAAGAGTCGGGGGGAGACATTGCAGAAAAGCTGGACAGGGGATTTGAACCTGCGGCCCGGCTCGACCTATGGTCTGGGGGACGCGCTCTCTAACCGCTCGGCCACCGCACACCCTTGAATAATTGATTATCTTGATTTTTTTTTTCTTCAATTATGTTTTTTTTTATGAAGTTAAATGTGAAGTTATGCTCACAAGAAATGCATGGTGCCGTGAATGCATGGTGTATTCGGATTTAAATAATACACCCCGTTCAATGTAGCGCCACAATAATTTCAATACACAACATCTTTTTTATGAAATGAAAATGGTCCCATGCCATGATAAAAAAAACAACTATAGGTTAGTGGGTCAAAGGGTAGTGGGCCTACCTGGAAGCGCAGACACACCAATCCCTGAGATCCTTGGCTGAGGTCGGCCGTCAGCTGTACCTGCAGCTCCTCCACACGGAAGGTGGCCCGCACCTGGGTGAAGGAGGCGTCCTGCAGGCCCTGGTGGCTGTGCAGGGGCGAGGGTGAGGCCAGGGAGCCGTATGACGGCAGGTGGACGTGGGAGGGCGGGTCCCGGCCCAGCAGACCGCCCTGGGGGTCGGGGAAGCGGGGAGACTTGGAGGTGGACGGGGTGGGTGGTGGCGGGACGGGAGGCTCGCAGGGTGAGCTGCGCTGCTCCTCCATCAGAGACAGGTTGTCCAGCGTCTGGAGGACCTGCTCGTACACCGGCTTGCACAGGAACACCTGGAGGTACAGATGGACAATATACTGGACAATCATATTTCACTGTCCCTGCTTGTAGCGAATGTGCACCAATATGGGTCGGCTTCCTTCAGAGGCTTTGGTCCAGTGTCATTGGCCGTGTCCAAAATCATTCCTTATCCCCATATAGTGCACTCACTTATAATAGTGCACTCAACAGCATATACTTTATAAAATTCAACAATCATAATAAAAAATCAGAAGTACTTATATTTATAACTATTTGCAGTGGCCAGTCGCGATTTACTCCCACCGTGCCATGTTTTTGTAGTTTAGGTAATTTTATCTTGCAGTGCATTATGAGTTATATTGCTTTGTCTAGGGTATATTGATGCTCACTACTTTCAGTGCAGTATATAGGGAAAATAGAGAATTCGGACACCACTACAAAATAATGGCATGCCCCCCATATAGTGCACTATCTGGGGGTAGGGATTTCGGACGGAGCCATTCTGTTGAGGGCCAATTTTCACTCATACCAATATGAGTGAGGCGAGTCTGCAGAGTTATTTTATTTCATGAGGAAAAACTGATACTGAAAAGATACCGAAGCATTTTAGCCAGATCGGTATTTTTTGATAATTTTTTCCTCCAAACTGCGTATTGTTCCATTGGTTAAAAAGGCTTCCAAGAGTGAACATCTGTGGAGATCTGCTGTGCTCTAGTGAGAATGTTTAGTAGGAACTAAGGTGTGTCAATTCTCCCCTACGTCCAGCTCGTGGGCCAGATATGTAATAACATATGACTATAAGAGGGCAATAGATCTCCACCACATCTTCATACTGAAGAGACATGCAATCCAAATGATATATATTATTATTAAATGAAAATCTACTGGAGTCATTACTGGATTTTGCCTTTAAAATATCCATAACAGTACCTGAACAGGGTTGACGAATTTCCCTTCCACCCTTAGGAGCCCAGTGCTGTGGTAGGACTCGTCCAGCTCCAGATAGGTGAAGTCGGAGTCCACAGGAACTTTCTCCAGAGTCAACTGAATGGTAGTGTCTTTCAGGATGTGGAAGGCTGCATTAAAAAAAAAAAAGACAAACATTATTAACATTATTTCAATATCATTCCAATATGGCTGTTAATTAGTGACCGACCGATATGAGGTTTTTTTTGACCCGATAGATACCGATAAATCGATTTTTGCCCGGTGGACCGATACTGATATGCAACCAATAGTGAATTTTGGAGCCGTAAAAGAAAGCAAGAACAAGTGAAACAAAAAGTGCTGTCAGTCAATTGTCAAGCTTGTAAAGAGGGTTGGGAAGAAGAACACTTTTTTAGTGTTGTAGTCATTTCCATGGCATCGTCATCTAGAGCAGGGTGAGTCTTTCAGGTGATGCCACATGTTGCTGGTGTTCTTTTGCTTAGGTCTATTAGACACCTGGCTCATGGAAAGTATATGGATAATGGAAATCACACACCACATTTAAATGCCATGTCGCTTTCATTGAGATTGTTATCAATAGAATTTTAGTTTTACTGTGCATGGAATTGCAATAATATTGCACATTCCTCCATATCGGCAGGGAAATTCACAGATACATGGATATGGAAATATGCCTCATATTGGCCGTTATATTTTTCTGTGACCAATACCCCGGTCTGACTAGTGTTAGAGTTGAATAGGTGAGGTTGGCAGTGAAAGTGCTAATGACCTTTGCCTCGACTGAGCGACTCGAAGAAGTTGTTTCTAGTGAACTGGGGCTCCTCGGGGCTGCTGGCTCCTCCGGCGTGGGCTGGAGAAGACGTCTTGTGAGTCCTCCTCAAGGTCAGCTGACTCAGGTTCAGAGAGTATAGCCGGATGTCTTTGACCATCACCTACACCCACAACACACGATCAAAATAATAACTAGAAGCACTCAGAGATTGCAAACCTGGTATAAAAAAATAGTACTATTTGTGCTAGCAGTATGTGTGGCAATCCATTATCAATGGAAGAGCTCATAGAGTAGCGCGATTGCGATCGACACCACTGGCGAACATGCCAACTACATTTCCCAGTGGCCACTGCGACCCAGAAGTCTGGTCACGTGATTGTGGTAAGCTCCCAGCTATCAGTAAGTTGGTGATTAAGTCTGATTATGTTACTTATAGGCTACAGAAATGCACCAAAATATAATCACTTCTTTTGTTGGTCATTTCCAACAATTCATCCACTTTACAACATTTCATCCAGATCCGTGCACAACTTTTTCAGTTCTGGTGACAAATCAACGCGACCAAAAACATTACCTGCTTCAGCGGCACGGGTAATACTTTTATTCATGAGTCCCTTTCAAAACCCACAAGCGTGGAATTCCATATTTCTGGGACAGATTTCACACACATATTGATATTCTGTGACATTCTGTTGACAACAGAGAATAACCATATTCTAAACTACATGTTGGACACCACAGTGTGAAGAATCTCATTGTGACTAAAGTGTGCTAAAAGACAGTCAACAACTCTGACCTGTAGCTTCTCGCCCTGCTCACAGTTCTGGATGAGGATGCTGCCCAGATGGCCCACCAGCAGCTCGGGGTGTCCGGGCTTGCGGGGGATGGACACCACGGGGGACTCGATGCTGATGTCCAGCGTCAGTTTGACCAGCAGGGTGTCCAGCGGAGACTCTGCCTCCTCCACCTCGGGCGTGTCCGTGCGCTCCTCGTAGGCCCAGCACGTACTCTGCGTGCGGCTCCGCTTCAGGGGGGTCTCGAACAGGGACACCATCCCGCTGTACTCGGCCGTCTTGGTGGCCAGCACTGTGGACACCTGAGGGCACGTCCGGGGAGTCAAAGGCTGTGTCCAAAATCGCTCCCCATCAACTACTCCCTACTCCCTATATAGTGCACTCTTATACTGCACTCAACAGCAACAGTCGAGGTTTTGGACACTAAAATTATTAAAAATATATATAATTATAAAATTTGCCGTGGTCGGTCGCTATTTACTCCCGCAATGCTATGTTTTTTGAGTAATTTTAATGAATCTCGCAATGTATTATGGGTTATATTGCTTCGTCTAGGGTACATCAATTCTCACTACTTTGAGAGCACTATACCTGTGTACATGGGGAATCTGGACACTATATAGGGAATAGGGAGTGATTTCAGCCACTGTTCACTTTTTCACCTTTTTCATGCAAAGAAATTCAAAGTGATGTTAGTTACTTTAGTTTCCACATGTGCAGCGATTACTACCACCCATTTAAAAAGTTCCGTTGCGTTAACGTGAAGGATTAGCGCATGCAGAACCATTAGATCCCTGCGCTCTAAGTCTCTCTTAATGAATAAAAACCAAATCTCTTGCGTCGCCTTCCACCCACCTTGGTAGCGGCGGTTTTCAGCATGGAGCGGAAGTTGTCCTCTGCCTCGTTGGCCGACAGGGCCAGTTCCTTGAGGAACTTGGCCGAGTGGTTGTAGTGCAGCGACGCCATGTGCAGACGCAGACTGCACTCGCCCTGAGACTTCTCCGTCAGGCGGAAGTTGAGCGCCTCCGAGGACGAGCCCTCAGCAAAGAAAATGGCCTCGCCGGCAGTGTCCTCCTCCACGTTACCGATGCTGACCACAAACTGTCCGTCCTGCGTCAGGTCCACCAGCCGCATGGAGCCCAGGGAGCCGTTGATGTCCATGCGGCCGCCCATAGAGAAGTTCACCTTGAGGAAATTAGTTGCATTAATCCACCGTTTTAAATCAATTTTCTCAAGATCATCTTAACTAGAGCTGCAAATTAGGATTATTTTCAGTCGATTAGTTGCCGATTATTGAAATGATTGCTTAGATAATTTTCCCTTAAATAAAAATCCCCAAAATATTCACAGCGACACAGAAATGAAATCATATTTTGGATTTTCAGAAATTATGAAGTAATAGCAAAATTGTGAAGACCATCATCAAACATTGCCACAGTCGGGAAATGGTTGGCCTTCTAAGGGTTAATATGATAAATCAAAAGACTAAAAATACATTTTTAGTGAATACAATTAAATGTAGTAATATTACTAATTATTCGAATGCAAAAAGAAATGGCAAATAATGCAGGAAAATCAAAAACACTCCCATAAGTACCGACAATGACCTACCTTGGTGCCAGCTATGCTAGCAGTAGCAATCTTTAAGCCCCTCTTTTCGGGTCCCAGGGGACTGCTGGAGGTTACGGTGCGTAAGAGCAGCAGGTTGAGTCGGTTGATCTCCACAGTGACCTCCTTGTTCTGGTCGTAAGTGGACTGATAAGTACCACCATGGGCGTTGTCAAGGGCTGCAGAAAAACAATGAGAAAACATAGGTATAAAAATATATAGTGGTAGCGCCACAAAGCGCTGTCTCAATGGACATTAAGACTTATTAGCATACTGATGTCGGTGTGTCAGGCAAAGTCTTTCCGTGCGAATTGCGAAGATGCTTGAATGTTTTCCATAGGTGTGTAACACACTTTCTCATGTGATACATAATAGAGGCTTGATCATTAGTTGAACATTTTTGACGCAGTTCCACGCAAATACTGTACTGTACTGTACCATTTCTGTAATGTAGTATTTCTTGTACCAGAAAGCAAGCGTGATGTCATGATAAACTTCACTTCAAAACAAACCAAGTTCTAGGACTGCCCATGAACTGGGAATGCCCACTTCATGCAAATGTTGTAAAGCAACCACAAAACAACCAGAATACAGCATTAAGTGGTCTACTATGACTGCACATGCCCACTAACACAGAAAACATTTTACACAGAAACGGAACATACACAGAAATCCTTTAATTAGTGAGGTACCTTCGTCCTCGGTGGCCGGCCTTGTTGGCTGAGCCCCCGTCGAGCTGCTCCAGCCAGAGTCCTCTTTAGGAAAAGACTTCTGCAGGAACTTCAGGAGCTCCACCATGGTTTCAGGGTTGAGGATGATGTCCAGGTTGTTCACCTGCATGCTGGTCACCTATAGGGGGATCCAAGTTCAACTTCAATTTATTTTGTGTCGCCGAAGGTGATGATTGTCGTCCCAAAAATCAAATTTGCCGGTTTGATCGCGATCACCATCCAACGACTGCAGGCAGACGTTATCCAGCTTCGCCTCTCCCCGCACAGTGGTGTATATTCGGTGCAACAGCTCATCGGCACCAGCAGAGCGGCTGCAACAGCCACGCCGCTTTTAAGATTTTGACGATGTTATGATTTCTCAAAAATGTGTACGATGTCAAATCGTGACAGCCAAAAGTTGCAATCGAAAATCACAACACCCGTAGTCACAGGGTCATTGTACAAAGGAAAAAGGACAAACGAACAACTCAGCCATCTTGAAAGACGTTATGCTTTATATGAGATTACATTCATATTCTTTATCTTAAAACCAAACAACTATTGTGAAAACAAAGCTAAAGACATTTGGGGCAAATCCATCCACCTATCAGAAGTTATGGACCAAACAAAAATTTGGCCATCTTGAATTCACCCATTTTGTAAGATTGGCCTCCAAAATCTCACCGTCTCTTAGAATAAAACCATGACATACCCTACATTTGGCCTTTCAGGGATATAATTTGGTAGATGTATGTGTTTTGGTGACCTGCAGTGAGCTGTCAAGGTTCATGGAGGGGCAGTCTGAGCTGACAAACTGGTACTCCAGTCTGATGAGGGCCTCCTGGTCTCTGATGGAGGTTGGGGACACAGGGAGGTCTGCAGACAGCTCCTGGTGCTGGGGGGACTGCTCCTGCAGAAGTTAAAGGTCAGAGGTCAGCCTGACCTGATCCCTAACTCCCTATATGGTGCACTCACTTATAGTGCACTCATCAGCAAAGGTCGAGATTTCAGACACAGAAAACGATTATAATGTATATAATTATATAATATATAATTATAAAATTCTACAATCATCACACAAAGTCAAATGTACTGACATTTATAAGTATCTGCCGTAGCCGGTCACTATTGACTCCCACCGGGCCATGTTTTTGTAGTTTAGGTCATTTTTTGAAACGTCTCGCAATGCATTATGGGTGATATTGCTTTGTCTTGGGTACATTGATGCTCACTACTTTTCTTTTCCAATGCAAGGACTTTTAACCTGCATCACAAGATACATTATAAACATGGCACCAACTTAAAAAAGTAAAGTGCTAATAATGTTAATAATATTGTGCTTTTCATTCCATAATGCTCTTGAAGCTATTGGGATATTACGGACCAACTACAGGCAGAAGGAAGAGATTCTTCTTAGTTGGTGCAGCGTGCACATGTAGATTAAATATGTATTGTACAAAATTTGGACGAATTGTTTAGTAAGAAAATTAATTGATGACATGTTTTCAATCGGTTAATTATTGATTAGTAATCTCTGATGCCTATAGGTACAAAATTAATGCCGAGCTGTTTGGTTACCTGCTGGGGTGTGGGAGAGGACGGCTGGCTCTCTCGGAGGCTGCCTGTGGGGACGTCAAAGGTCAGGTGTTTGTGCGAGGCCACGAGCAGGTCAAAGTCGGACCCGAAGGTTTGCAACGTGTCCACGAGGAGCAATCCGTGGACCGTCAAGGCCACCTGAAGATCAAAGTTAAGAGAGACTTTATTTATAACATGAGTCATTCGGTTTACAGCCAACAAAGCACAAACAACGAAAATACAATGTGCTGACTAGTGACAGACCGATCTATTGGTCACCGATATTTCCCTGCCGATACAGAGGAATCTGCAATATTATTGCAATTACATGCATGGTTTTTGCACGCATTTAAATGGATACAACACTAAACACCAACGACGATGCTGAGGCAATTACGCTTCAAAACCCTGCTTCAAAACCCTGCTTCAAAACCCTGTTAACAAGCTAGTTGACAATTGACTGACAGCACTTTTTGTTTCAGGTTTTTACTTTCTTTTGCAGCTATAACATTCACTATATCGGCAAAAATTGGATATCCCCCTAAGAAAAGGTTAATTGTTTTTAGGAGTAATGGACAATCTGACTCTAGTCAGGACAGTCCTGACAGCTCATTCCCAAATTAATTCCCGATTTCATTCCAAAAAAGGGAAACTTTTAAATGAAAAAAAAATATACTTTCAGTGATAAAACACGTTTAATGCGTTTTCTTCCTTTCTTTAAAATATCAGAATCAAATATAATAAAGATGACAATCAATTAATCGATGATAATCGATTATTGAAATAATCGTCAACTAATTTGATAATTGGTTAATCAACAGTGATTAATGGTTTTGTTTTGCCCATTCGCCACTCAAACGTGTTGGATTATATCTTGCCAGTCGGCACTCCCAATGTCATGGCCCTGTCCATCCTCTTGGATACTGAATACTGTTAAACCCCATATCGACACATAATAGGTGAAAACACAATAAGTTAGCATGGAAGAGTAGGCTCTTCCATGCCAATACTAAAAAATGGAAATGTGAGAAATACATGGGGATAGCAAAACAGCAAAAAGTTTGGCATGTTAATATTGCAAACTTTTAATAAATAACATTTCAGGTAATAATTGCTCTGATTTTATTAATCGATTCATTGAATTAATCAGTAAAATTGGTTGATTAATCGATGATCAAAATAATCTAGGTTTCAGAGATTAAAAATGTGAAGTTACTGTCCAAGTAAAATGGTACAGCCGTACCTCAGCGTCGTAGGGTCTTTTGATGAAGTGAGCGTTGGTTCCAAACACCTTGAGCACAGATATGTAGCGCCCGTCACTCTCCACGCCCAGCTGCATGTAGTTGATGTTAAACTCTGCCAGAAGCAGACGAGACTCCACCAACACCTGAGACAGGATTCAATAGTCTCATTACAGATGGCATCAACATCATTGTTGTCCGTAATTGGTTCAGTTGCAGTCCTTTTCAAATTCTGCACGTCCCAGTGTCCGATATCTCGGCCGTTGCTGTTGAATGCACTCATAGTGCACTATATGGGGAGTATGGAGTAGGGGATGGGGAGCGATTTTAGACACAGCCACTTTCTGCCTTTTCTCACCAACATCAAAAAGAGTTTGCCGTTGGCGAGTGGTGAGTTCTGACCCACCTCTCGTGTGTGCTGTTCCAGTGTGATGACGCTCTGTGTGAGGTTCCTGGCCGAGCCCTGCAGCTTCCAGTTGCTGTCGTCCCGCTGGAGGAAGATCTTCCCGTGGCGCAGCTGGACCGGGTCAGGCGAGCGACCCTTCTGGCCGGTCCCGGAGCTGCCGGACCACTCCTCTTCAGGGGGGCTGGTGAGGCGGGCCAGACAGCTGCGGAGGGCCATCATCTTCTCTAGGTTGATGTGGACCTAAAGGGTAGATATATATTTATTTTTTTAAGTTATTTTTTGGTAGAAGTTACCTTGATGTCTGGTAAGGTATGAGGAGTAACCTTGAGGTCTGGTAAGGTACTAGAAATTACCTTGGGGTCTGGTAAGGTACTAGAAGTTACCTTGAGGTCTGGTAAGGTACTAGAAGTAACCTTGAGGTCTGGTAAGGTACTAGAAGTATCCCTGAGGTCTGGTAAGGGACTAGAAGTTACCTTGAGGTCTGTTAAGGTACTAGAAGTTACCTTGAGGTCTGGTAAGGTACTAGAAGTATCCCTGAGGTCTGGTAAGGGACTAGAAGTTACCTTGAGGTCTGTTAAGGTACTAGAAGTTACCTTGAGGTCTGGTAAGGTACTAGAAGTATCCCTGAGGTCTGGTAAGGTACTAGAAGTTACCTTGAGGTCTGGTAAGGTACTAGCAGCTACCTTTAAGCCTGGTAAGGTGCTAGAAGTTACCTTGAGTTCAGGTAACGTACTAGTAGTTACCTTGAGATCTGGTAAGGTACTAGAAATTGCCTTGAGGTATGGTAGGGTACTTGAAGTTACCTTGAGGTCTGGCAAGGTGCCGGACAACACAGCTCCTGGTAGCTGTGGGTCAGAGGTGTAGCGCAGTCTCTGCTCCAGCTGCAGCAGCACATTAAACTTCTCCACTACATGAGTGGGGCCCACCTCACTGTCCTGGAGATGTTTCCAGTTGTCCTGCAAAGAGTCGTCAAAGGTTTTTAAGGACAGTTCCAGTTATCAACAATTTCAACTAGGCCGAGATTGAGATTGATTGAAAATCTTGATCACTGTCCACAATTGGGCAATCAGTGAAAGGTAGTTGAGTAAACAGCTGCTATATTTCTTAAACTAAAATCTAAAAACAACATCACTTTTGTGAAGCGCCTCGAGGCAGCTTTGGCTGTGATTTTTGCCGCTTCCATACTTCCATAACACAGTCTCCCTCCACCCCCACCACAGACTGCACTGTGTAAATAACCCCCTTTCGGTCTAATTAACCTGCTCTTAACAATATCGTCGCACTACTGTATTTAATAACTTGTTGACATTATTGCACCTTATTATTTTTGTGGGTTTTTTCTCCTTTAAATATTTTTCTCGCACCACGTGTCCTAGTCTGTGAACCTGTATCATTAACAATGGCAATAAACTTCATTCTGATTTTAACTAGGATTTATTTTGTACCGTTCTTTGTTTTGTCCTTATAGTGCACTTTGTGTTTCTCCGCATGAAAGATGCTATATAAGTAAATACAGTTTGAGTTTATGAACAAAAACAAAACCTAATCTAATTTGCAGAGGTCTACTTTTTCCTCAAATGCTCAACAAAATAATTTGATTTGAATTCCAAATGGATTCATCAGATCTACCTTGAAGTGTCCGACCATGATCTGCAGGTCCATGAAGGACAGGGAGTAGCGCTCGTACAGCTTCCGGCAGTACGTGTGGACGTTGAGTGGGAGCACGTCGGGGCTCTTCAGAGGCTCCTTCAGGGCGGCGTCCTCCTCGGGGGCAGGGGACTCGGGCGGGGTGGTGAGAGGGGTGCCGTACTCGTCGTCACTCAGGTCTTCGCCTTCGGGCTGTGGGACTTTGATGCTCGTCTTGGTGTCTTGGTCTATGCAAGATGGAAGTTGGTTAAGGTCGTCGGTGGCAACGCGGTCAATGACGCTGCACCTAAAGATCGCAGTGTCCCTTGTGCCACAAGTTCTACTCCCCTCGTCGGCTTTTCAACCATGTCTACCACCAATCTCTTCAACCCCGGTTTTGACTAAATGGGAGTTAATGTGGTTCCCAACATGAGGACATCAAGGACCTCCGAACAACTTCCAACTCCCCAACACGAGACCCTGCTCTAACCCCCTTAGCACTTGGACCACCATATCCACTGCTCTATTCGGGCAATCATGGTCCCGCATATCGCCGTCAGCTCAGGGACTTCACGTGTGCTTGTTTAGCTATATATGGCCCTGAGCCGCCGACTGCCTACAACACATAGATAGCAATTGGTTGTAAAATGTGGATTTGACATCATTAACAAGTAGAAATTGGAACTGGAGTGTCGGCGATAATTCAATATAATATGAAAATTGCAATGAAACTTTTCCGCACACTCGATAATACAAGTACGTGCAGCACACTTAACTTTGCTGCTAGACAGAACTAGATTCAAAATGTGCAAATTGGAACATATCGTCTAAATCTGCAAAGCGATAGCGATTTAAAATGTATTCAATACATTTTAGCAGTAGACTCGGTGATATACTTCTAGCCCAATGTAGAATGCTGTCGGGTGAAATGAACAGACAAACATTACCCGTTTTTCTTTTGGAAATCGGTGAAATGAGAGTGCTGGTCGCTTGATCATTTTAAAAATTGTTGAACATTTAAAAAATAATTGTGAATACTTCCTCCGTGACATCGTTCTTGTTACTCATATTATTGAATGGGGCGAAAGTAGCCTGGTAAGAATGAATCCAACAAATCATCAGGTGTTTGACAACCGGCCAATCAGAGCCACTTTGAGGTGGTTCTCTCTGCGAGACGAGATATGGGCGGAGTTTGGTACGTTACGTGTCTAAGAAGCTCCGTCTACTGTGCTGCGATTGGATACTTTGAAATAAAAAAAACAATACTCCCCCCTCCACCACACGCCACACCCTTTTTGATTCGCTCGACACCAGACACAATGTTCGTTCTAGTCGCGTGCGACGCGTGGACGATTAATTGGTTCTGGCTTGCCAGGCTAGGGCGACAAGATATATGGCCCCGCGTTCACCCCAGTTGCTCAGCGCCAACACCTAATGGCTGTCTCCAAAGTGGAGGCCAATGTTAACTCTCTACATATCTACTCTGAACTTACTGTGATTCTAGGATTTGCTACCTTGGGAGTTTGTGAGAAGGATCCTGCCCAGGTCCACCACCACCAACATGGGGTTCTCTGACTGGAAGTCATCAGGGAAGATGACTTGGGGAGCACAGATATCCAGCTGCATTGTCCAACGCTTGATGTTCTCCTACAAAAACAGACCAGTTTGATGGGTGGTTCCGGTTACATTTCTAGGCTGACTTACAGTATGCAATTACCAATATGTTAGAATTTAGCACGAAAAAATAGGCTCTTTCATAATAAGACCCCCGTTTCTGATTGAATCCTGTCACTATCTCTCTCAATAAAGAATGAAAAACGGCGCTTGCGCCTCCCCGAAAAAAAATGGATACAATTTTTTTTTAAATGATAATTCACGCTAATAATCAATCTGATTTTAAATGGAAAAATGAACAGATTAAATCAATTAATCACCAGTAAAAATGGCCGATTAGTCGATGATCAAAATAATCATTACTTGCAGCCCTACAGATATTTAGCCTGGCGAGCCAGAACCAACAAACATTCCGCGCATCGCACACGATTAGAACATTGGGTCTGGTAAAACTAGCGTTGAAAAACAGGGGAAAACATGCGTTTTGGGGGGACAAGCAGCGTGGAGGTGTGACAACCAGACTCTGCCCACGTCTTGCGTTGCCCAAACCAAACTTCGCCCACGTCTCGATTCCAATAACTGGATTGGTCCGCCCGTGTATGGGCGACGTCTGCCCGATATGCCCTGACCCAATGTGCCGTATAGTGGAGTGCGATGCATAGATGATTTGTTGGGTCTGGCTCACCAGGCTAACAGATAGTGGCGACGTTGGTGACTCACAATGAACTCTCCAACCAGCAGCTGGTCGATGGTCTGTCTGATCTCCGCCTTGGTCTGCATCTTCAGCTTGTTGTACTGTCTCCTGGCCGCCTCCGCTACTCTCAGCTCCAACTCTGACTGGTAGCCGAAGCCTGAGGACCCCACACCCGCTGTTTACTGACAAACCACTGACCACATTGAATGAATGAATGAATGAATATCTTTATTTCAGACAACTCTCAAGGTGGTCCATATTGACACATAGATGACAGTGGATGTGGAATCTGAAATCGTTCCCTATCCCCTACTCCCCATTTAGTGCACTCACATATAGTGCACTCAACAGCAGCGGGCGAGATTTCGGACAATAGTCGCCGCCGTCAACATTGAATGAATGAATGAATGAATGAATGAAGAGGCTGTATTGTCTGTACCTGCACCACAGGTGGCCGGTGTATAAATTGGTGCAGAATGACCTGAATAGCATTGATAACTAGCTCAATTGACAGAATACAATGATTAATGCTGTGTCCCAAATCATGTATTAGGACTCATCTCAGCCCTCACCCTAGGGTTTGCAACGGCCCCCTATCTGATGTTTGTTAAGGGCAAGGGCTCAAATTAAAATTCAGTTAAGGCTTTATTCGATGAATCATTGACTTTTTTTTTTTTAAGACTTGCTTGGCGCCGCTAGATAATATGGCACATACCATGCAAGGCAGGCAGGACTTTTATCAACAAGTTAGCAACTTAAAGTGTGAATTCCCTCATGGTGCCGAGTGAGGTGAGGAGCTGAAAACATGGAACTACACGAAGGTCCAAGATCGCTTGTTGATCTTGAGACCTTCGTGCCGTCTAGTGGCATGCAATGGTTCTGGCTCAGCAGGCTGAGGGCTAAGATGATCTCTAAGATGACAATTGGTACACAGCATAAAACATCAGTGAGGACTCACCGGATGTGTGGACCCGGCCCTTGTAGAAGAACTCTGTGATCTTCTTGATGGCCTGTGGGTTGTAGATGATGTTCAGTGGACTTGTGCTGACCTCCAGACGCCTCTCAAACTTGCACCGCACCGGGTTGCGTTCGTACGTCATTGCGAACACCGGAGGCGCTGTAGACTCTGTATTGGGCCCTGTGAAAAAAAAACCAAATATATCAGTTTATTACCTGCGCCGGGGCTGCGCTGCGGAAGCAGATTATGTTTTTGGCCGCGTTGGTTTGTCTGTGTCACCAGGATAACTGAAAAAGTTGTGCACGGATCTGGATTGTAGAGTTGTTGGAAATGACAAATGGAAGAAGTGATTAAATTTTGGTGCATTTCTGTAGCCTATAAGTAACATAATCATACGTAATCACCAACTTACAGATAGATCGCTGGGCACTTACTGTTGTCACATGACCAGACTTCTGGGTCACAGTGGGCGCTAGGAAATGTAGTTGGCTTGTGCTGAGCATGTTTGCCGGTGGCATCAATCGCAATACACACTACTTGCATTTATAATGGGTTGCCACACATACTGCTAGCACTAAAAGTGCAATTTTTTTTGTACCAATACGGCCTAGGTTTGCAATCTCTGAGTGCTACACTTTTTAGCCAGCAAGTAGTGACAAAATGAGTCCATAGAGGATATTTACTATAAAGGCTTATAGAACCATACTTGAAACCATGGCCGGAGCGTACGTCCACGTCAAAGCCAGGGCGCAGCAGAAGCGCACACGCGACCCGGAACTTGGCTGGCTGTCCCTTTCACAACTCCACCTCCCGGGAGGGAGCGCCCCTTGCGCCCTCATCGGGAACAGCGAGGGCGACACACTAAGGAGTGCCGCTGCCACGGTCAACGACTGCCACTCCACCATCCAGGTGGCGGAATCGCGAAATCGCCAAAAACACCGCCACGACCGCCAACAACAAAGCCACTAAGAACACTGACGGACTGCTCAAAAACATCGAAACACAACTAAAAGAACTTAAAGAAACCCTCTCCACCAAAGACTTGATCCCGGAGCGGAACGGAGAAATCAAGGATCTAGGTGACCGAATCGACGCCCGTCTCGACTCCTTCCTGCGTGCCTTCGGGAAGTTCGAGAACGAAACGCAACAGAACCTAGCCACCACGCATGGGATTTTGCGCAAATACCACCCTCCCTCCGTAACGCAACTACCGCCCGCTCACACAGAGCTCGAACGCCTCGATCGAGCCCCCCCCTAGAGGGCATGTATGCTGGTTTTATAATGGGGGAAAATGTCCCACATCAGGGCAATCAATTGGCCTAATAATACTAATGACCTTCATTAATAGGTGGTTCACACAAAACGCACACCAGTTCAAAATCCAACCACTAGGTGTCGCTCTGTGACCAGTTACACATCACCCCTCTCCTTTGT
>OMKY01250681.1:0-12955 GCA_900302395.1 Bregmaceros cantori | reverse complement strand
AAGAAACGGGAATAAAGTCGTATCAGTTAGTGATAAAAAACGATTATGAAGAAAAATGTAGCACATTGTAGCACATATTTAGTCAATGGCATGTACACACAACAAACAGTAAATTTGACCATTTATTTTTCTGACATGTTAGGGGAAGCTGGGCTTCCCTTGCAGTCTTAAAGCAATCGCCCCTGCAATAGATGATTACTTGGTTGCAGCTATACCAAATGGTATTAACGGTCCAGCTCTAGTAATAGCTCATTCTATCCGGCAGATGTCCCGGCGGACCATTGTGAGGGCCGTGCTGGCTGCGGAGCTGCTGGGAGTAGCAGCAGCGTACGGCCTGTTCAAGCGCATGGAACACAGCCAAGGTACACTGCAGGGCACGACACTTTGGAAACATTACTGAATCAAGACTTCTTCTAAAAAATAATGGGTGGTTACAGAATTGATGTGCCATGCAGCCATTTTGGGGGTCGCATCACGGTCAGACATACTGCAATATTTTCATAACATTCAGTTGTTTAATTTGATTTATCCGTGGGAATAGGCGCCCGTCTGCTGGCGATAGCACTACGTTCATTGTATTTGCCCCAATACAATGGATAATGTATACCGCTTAACTATGCGACCCTCAAAATGTCTGCGTTACATTGCATAGCGCAGTCTTAATTCGTCTGCATGACTAATGTGTCAGCTTAAAAATATATATTTTAAGTCAAAGTTTGACTATTATTGAATTTTAAATCATTGTTGATCGGTTAGATGATTCGTTTACATCCCTTGGAACACTCACGCCACTTTCTGAAAACACTGTTTTAAAGTCATTGTGGAAAGACCACAAATCAAAGCTCCTAGTGACAATACGTGGGCCATATCAACGTGTTAATCGATAAGACCATACACAGACATTTGTATGGGGAAAACACAGGAACATTTTCATATTCAAAGTGTTAATACTCGGGTCCCAGAAATAAAACCTGTGGTCTCAAATACAACAGCAAAAATCAATGTCATATACAAACTACCAACTCGGAAGAATTCTGTGTTTAAAAAAGATGACTTAACTACACTAACTGTTGTCCGGTAACGTGTGCAGAATTCAGAGGCACCATGAAGAGGAACCTCCCATCAGTCTTGGAAGGTAAGGTCAATTAACGCAACCTCCTGCCTCTTCAGTTATTGGGAGTTGAACATTTTCGTATTAAAAAGAAAACATGTCATTTCTTTTAATCAGGTATTCAATGGTATTCTGAAAGGCATTGGCATGATAACTCAGTCTCAGTTGATGAAAGCGCAGGGCAGCACGTGTACTCTCGTGCCTGTGGGTTCTTCTCCGCCCACTTTCCCCCCCCAATAATTTCTGCAGTTCAGCTTCCTTGGTACTTACCAGTTGAGCATCAGGTGTTTACATTCTGGGACAGAAGGTCAAGGTCAAATGACAATATATTTTACCTTGTGTTGAAACAAGTAAACTTGCGACCAGTTGACTCTAAAGCCGTTTTTGAAATGGCTTTATTCTCCAACAACTTCAGCCTACAACATGGTTACTCTATGGTTCAGCAACATTTTCTTTGTTAGGCTAAGTTGTAACCATTTTCACCCATTGAGGGTTTCCATTCCATAACGTATATCATGATGTCATCTCTGAGCCAGAGAACTTCAGTTTCTGTTCTCATGATTCTTGAAAGAAACTTCAGCTGAGAAAGTGAGAACATACCCCCGCTTACCCGACCACTGCTTTTCAAGTTTTGATGAACCCCTTTCAGTGCCAGCTGTTTTAATCTAAGGAATTTGCACCAATGTTTCAATTACAGAAAAACATTCGTTTCTGAAGGTGAGGTGATTTGTGTGTTATTTTTGGAAAACAAAAGTTGACAAGCATGATAATCTACTGCAAAACCAATCTAAGCAACATTCCTTTTAAAAGGCTACAAAATATTTGATCAAGAACTGCCAATACTGGTCTGCAGTTATTGAATATTATGCTACCAGAAATTGCAGCAAGCAATTGAATAAAACTTTTTCAGAGGGTTGCAGAGGAGTGTTGCAGCTAGACTCGGATGCCAGCAAGTTTGCTAGTTTGAAGATGTTGCTAGGTGAATTTTTGCCAGAGTGAGAATGCAGTGCGATTGCAAAAGCTTAGAAGAAATTACAGAACTCACTTTTGGTGTTTAATGTGTTGCAAAACACTTGAGGACCTTTATGCCCAGGACAATTAGACTTTATACTGATGACTTGTAGAGCTTTCAAAACCCCTTCTCCCATAAATCTTACTCTAGTGAGTTTCTGCATCAAGTCATGTTCTTTCACATTTGCCCTTGGGGATGACGGTGGCATCTCATAATATAAAAGTTCTCTTCCCATACACTGTTGTCATGATAAAATGCATGTTAAAAGATTTTGCCTACCGATAAAAAAAAATGGTCATGTGATTTGTCCACAGTCTTCTACAAGTCCAACGAGTGGGCAGGCGTGTACGGCATCCGGGAGAGAGACAACGAAGCATGGGCAGCAGAAAGACTTCCAGAGTCCTGACAACCAACATGTCAGCGCGGCCGCCATGAACATTTGTTGTAGTTTGGACTGCCGCGTTTCAGTTCTGCTTTGCCAATTACAAAATTGTGCCAACTCGAGTTGTGTCGTGTGCAGCACAATTAGCTTGGTACGGCACAGCTAGTTTGATTTGGCTCAGCTGAATTCGTGACGTCAGCGCTTTATTTCACAAACTTCCTGTGGAAGAAGTTGTAAGTTCGTGTGAATGCACCGTAACCCCCCTCACCCCTCCCCATCACTAGTCGGCAATGGAAACCCTGTAGTCTACAAGGCACAGGGCACTCTGTGGATCTCCAGCCATGGACTCATCGTCGTCTTTTACCCATTTTAGACTTGACTGCACTTTTGTGTTTTCCAGCCAGTCTCTGTTTTGGTGGAGTCTTTCCCTTGAGGCCAGTCTTTTGTTTCCCAGCCAGCGGCGAACGGCCTGCTGTCTTTCCCCGGCGCTTGTTGAGCAGGTTCTTCTTCCGCCGCATGGTTTGAGCGTCGCGGCCGCGCAGCCAGTCGTCTCTGCGGGACTCCCACTGGAGCTGTTTGACGCCTGCACACAACACATGGTTCCTAGTTCCAGTGCCTAGGATAGTTCCACCCAAAACCACTCACTGTATGCCAATACCAGTGGAAAAAAATAAAAAGGGGGGGGGGGGGGGGGTTCCGCGTTGGCTGAGTGGTTATGGACACCGCATCAAACGCGTCCCCATTCATGTCAGTGGCGCTGTGTCTACCGCAGCGTCCGCAGTATCGCGAGTTCGACTAAGCTCGTCGACTTGTCTGCAGTGTCTGCCCCCGATCTCTTCAACCCAGGACTAATCCTATCGAATAATAAAGATGGAAAAACGGTGCCGATGCCGGAAAAAAAAAAAAGGCATGGTTCACATTCACATCAGAATTTTCTTTTTTAAAAAAACGTATGACTTTGGAAGGAAAATAACTAGACTGAACTTTACTGTAGTGGTACAGTCCCTTGTACCATGGTGCAAGGGAATTTGAAACATGGCCACCTGTTCAAAAGTTGACGCATTAACACAAGGGTTCTGCCGCGGTGGCGAGCGCAAACAAATACACACGCTTCTTCCTGAAACAACCCGCCTAAACGTGGTTGAAGCACCATTTTTTTGACAGCATTACAGCCCTAAAATGTTGCAACATGATATCAAGTGAAAATGACAAAAAATGTGAAACTAAAACTGTCTCCTGATGCTGCCTCTAGTCTGGAATATATAAGGCTTACCTGCTTTGTCCTTGGTAGACATGGCATTCATGGACAGATGGTCCACCTTGGAGCCTGCGTTCTCATCCAGGAGCTCACCCACCTAAACAAGGCGAAAGCAAGGATACTTTAGAGAGCACCACAAATCACAGCAGGTGTGACAAGTGGCATGGATTACCACGTCTCGAGTCGAACAAAGCCCGCCTTAATGGGGCGCCGATTGGATCGCCCGAACGTGGACGTCAATCTCATTTGTCTGTCTGGTTGTTCCAGACCCACCAGACTGTCCTGTCGCAGGCGATGCGTGGAGGATTTGTTAGTTCTGGCTTTCCAGGTTCTTGTTGAGGTATAACTAGGGCTGAAGCGATTATTCGATGTATTCAAGTACTCGAATCGAATAACCGAATAATTTTTGTGCCTCGAGTAATCGCCTTTTTTTACGCCTGATGATACTAATAAATAATGTGCACAGTATTGAACGTTTAAGACGCATTGCGAGAATTGGGAATGAGTGCTTGATTCAAATTCATTTAATTTTGTTTGAATCTCACGCATTTTTCATCAACCTAACCCAAATATATATATATTTTAACCATCAACAGAGTCTCGTGTATTTAAAGTAGGTTTTTCCATCTTTATTGGATAGGATTAGTCGGAAACTGGGTTGAAGAGATCGGGGGTAGACATTGCAGACAAGTCGACGAGCGTAGTCGAACTCACGACACTGCGGACGCTGTGGTAGACGCAGCGGCACTAACATGAATGGGGTTGCGTTAGGTGCGGTGTCCATAACCACTCGGCCAACGCGGACCTGAGTCTTGTGTATTTAAAAATTATTATAGACGGTCTATAAAAAATATAGAAAGTTATATCGAGTGGAGGAAAGTTATACACGGCAATAACACATTAATAACTATGATGAATTATTACCATTGTTGATATTGGGGTAGTTAAGTATTACAGTAGGGAAGTACCTCATATTTCATAAATGCACAAAGTGCATTTGACTTGAGTTAATAATTAGGTCTGAAACCTGTGCTATTTTTGTATGCCATTGTTTTTGTTTTTTTTCATAAAATGCAAAATGCGCACACTTCATAAATGCACAATGTTCATTTGACTTGACACTTTTTCCCTGAGGTGAAATAAGTGTTTTTTTATCCAAATAATCAATTTTTATTGAAACATGTCGTTAAAATAATCGATTACTAAAATATTTGATTAATATTCGATAGTTGCAGCCCTAGATATAACAGACAGATTCTCTGAAGTGGACTCCCTGGACACTGAAGTATCACAACACAAAATTGTTATGCATACATTAGGGGTATTCGGCCAGAGCGTGGAATCAAGTTTTAAAATTCTGACATTGAGTAATTCTGCCATCCTACTCTGTGCGTTTGTGTGTACAGAAGTCTTGACTTCAGTTTGCTGATGAATGGCTCATTAACTCTCGTTTGCCCAGTGGTGCGCCTTACTAACGCTGTTTTAACCACTAATTTTCATTGATTTTAAAAAATATATAACCGGATATTTTACCACGTTTATTTCGTTCATAGGCGAGTTTAGAAGTCCATTTTTACTGGAAAAAATGGCCTCTCGCCGATCGTCACTTCCTGGGGCTGCAGCTGTGACATGACAATGTCCCATTGACCCATTATCAGAGGAACGATGGCCGATTTTGAGGCTCCCCCGTCGGCTAAGAATACGTTGTTTTTAACGATTACAAACATACCGACAAACACGGCGAGCGACCCCGTCCAGGTAAAAAAATAACGTGAAAATGCTGAAAACCGTTAATGATGATTAAAAACCTCTCTCTCTCTTACATTTTTTTTCATCTCCCCCACTTAAATGTAGACCAAACTAGGAAATTTTTTTTAGAATCTACAGCGGATTTCATAAAATTCACCTGGGAAAAATAGTCTTTTCTGTTAATTCTATAACTTCACTACAAAAGAAAGAAAAAAAAGAAAAATATTTTTTCAGCGAGGTTTTTGGGTGATCTATGCTAGTTTGAAAAAAAGGAGCTAAAATGTGTATAGCTATTTTGTTTCAAGGGCTTTATCCAGGGTTATTTGACACATGGTAAATCACCTAAAAGACAGCCTGTTCCATGCCTGGGCATCAGAGGGTTAAACAGCAACCTTATTACAATTAATGTTAATTGACTTCATGCGTCATATCGCTTTAAATGTCAGAATGACATGGGATGACATGATCGTGGGGAGTTCTACATCTGAAATTGTCACTTAATAATGTATGCTGGAGTTTCAGGACCGTTCTGAACAAGTATTTCTGATGGATTAAAAACAACCACACTGACCTCTTCTGCAGACATTAAAAGGGCGGGGTCTTTTCTGGACTTCTTTTTGTGGGCGGGGCCTGCAAACAAGCAACATGCTATGTAACCATCTGACGGTTGTAAATGTTGTACATCAATAGTTGCTACATAAGAATCTCAATGTTCTTTTGATGATCAACATCGTGACAACGTTCAGACGCTGTCCTGTGAACCAAGTCACAGGCAATATACTTGTGCTAGATGCGGGTGTCTTACCGAATGCGCCACACAGCGAGGGTAGCAAATTAATCTTTGAAGACTCGTGTAAATTCAATTTTAGACCTTCATTGAAAATGTGGGTGACATTTAAGGCCATTCATTTTTTAATTCTAAATTCAAGACTCTTTTATACCCTAATACTGTATTATGATGGACTGGAAATACACAATTCACCACTCCAGTGGCACTCTTTATCCTGACCAACTCTACAAGACCTTGAGGCAGGGCTTGAAAACAAAATTATTTTGAAAACGTTCCGAATGGTTCAGGCAGGTCTATATTTAACGTTTTAGTTCTCGGAACCGTTCCACCACCAAAATATCGGCCCTGAACCGGTTCGGAACACAATTTTTTGTTTGTTCTTAAAGCTCCTCATATTGTACATTGTTAAGTTTAGATGTAGTTTATATACAAAATATTTTTGGTGGACTTTCAAACTTCAGTACAACTGTATTAACGCCATTACGTTCGCTTCCTCGTCTGTCCACAAGATGGAGCCCCAGATGCATGGAGGTTGACGACTGATGACGAAAATGGTTCCCCAGACATAGGATATTACTAAAATATATAGAGAACAGAAAAAACGTTTTTAAGTGGTTTTGTGGATTTCATAATGTTCCGTTTCTGTTCCAGGAACATTTGAAGAAATATTTTTTCGTTTCCATTTCCGCTCCTAGAGAAATTCCGGAAAATTCTGCTTGTTTTCGTTTTCGTTCCTTGAACCGGTTCAGAGCCCTGCCTTGAGGTCCAAATAACATGGTACTAGAGGGCCTGGTCAGCAGGTGGTGCTCACCTGTTGGCTCAAGGGACTTCCTCTTCTTCTTCTTGCTGCTGATTGGAGGTTCCTCATCATCTTCATCATCATCATCATCATCCAGCTCAGGCACTAAACACAGCACCACCACAAAGGCATGATCTTCCTAATAAGTTATATTTTGCGGAAAATACTGCATTCAGTCTACCCCATGTTAAGACTTAAGACTTACTGCGCACTAAACTGCATGGCCAAAATAAACTCTCAACAAGGTAACAATTTTAATAATTAAAGTGGTGATAATGTTCCTATGTTATAGCTTTTCATCCAAGGAAGATATTAGGAAGACATTCTTATGCTGGGTGTACAAGTGCACCAAATGTATTGTAGAACACATTTTCAAATGACTGACAATTAAATATTATTGGTTGATTAATTCATTATCCATTAAATCATTTTCATTCCTAGCCCAAATATATTAGTATTCTGGAATAATCTTTACCAATAGATTATTAAAACAAGGTGTAGGTAATGGTATAGAGTTCACTACTGAACATTTGATTACTGAGGACTGCTCATCACTGTCAGGATTGGGTGTTTGTCTGTATGTATGTGTTAAGACAGTATGTCTTTTACTTTCTTATGTATTCATTATTTGCATTTTCACTAGGTTTTGTATTTCATTGTAAACTTTTAACCGCAAACTGAATTGCCCACTGATGGGATTAATAAAGTTATCGAAATCAGAATCTGAATGAAATAGCCACCTGCATTACAGCCATGATGCCTGCATTTAATATGAACAATTGAAAAACACACTTTCAGATTATTTCAGAACATTTCCAAAACAAGAGTTGCGGTTGGTTAGAACAAACTTGTGCCGGGCACTGAAGGTGCCAATATTCTCACTCTGCACAAATAAATATTATAAAACAAATTAAAAATGATTTAAAAATTGGTTGCAGTCTGAACCTCATTTGAATGAAATGCATTAAAAAAATGTTAAACTTCAAAAACCACAAATGACATTGGCTGTGTCCGAAATCACTCCCTATTCCCTGTATAGTGCACTATATGGGGTGTACACCATTTTGCAGGGGTGTCCGAATTCTCCATGTACCCTATATATAGTGCACTGCAAGTATCCCACAATGCACCGCGAAAAGAAGTGAGCATCGGATGTACCCTAGGGGGCAATATAACCAATAATGCATTGCGAGACGTAAAAATGACCTAAATGGCATGGCGGGAGTAAATAGCGACCGGCCGCGGTAAATAGTTATACATATAAGTACTTCTGACTTTTTCTGATGATTGTTGAATTTTATAATTATATTTTAGAATCATTTTGACAGCGCCAACTCTAGTGTCCAAAATCTCGGCCGTTGCCGTTGAGTGCACTATAAGTGAGTACACAATATGGGGGGTAGGGAGTCGGGGATAGGGAGCGATTTCGGACACAGCCATAGTCTTCCTTTGTGTCCAGAAGGATGTGTGTTGTTGAATTCCTAAGTGAATAGGGTTTGCTGGCTCACCATCCTCGTCGCTGTCGTCCCCTCCAAGGTCCATGAAGGTGCCTCCCTCTTCATCCTCTCCCTCCTCATCCTCACCCTCCCAGGCCTCCATGCTGCCCAGAGAGATCTCGTCATCGTCCAGATCCTCTTCATCCTCTGAGCCAGATGACTCCACCTGACCCTTCATGTTGCTGTAGACCAAGATTCAACAATTTATTGCCATTTCACAATGTGATAGGAATTGGTTTGGTTGCTGCTCACAAACTAACACAGTGGCCGTTTCCGAAATCGCTCCCTAT
This sequence comes from Bregmaceros cantori, assembly GCA_900302395.1. Taxonomy (NCBI): domain Eukaryota; kingdom Metazoa; phylum Chordata; class Actinopteri; order Gadiformes; family Bregmacerotidae; genus Bregmaceros; species Bregmaceros cantori. Next base: position 4,068 of record OMKY01250681.1, on the reverse strand, counting down.
CCCCTACTCCCTACCGCAGATATAGTGCACTCACTTATAGTGCACTCAACAGCAACGGCCAAGATTTCGGACACTAGAGTCGGCGCCGTCAAAATTATTATAAAATATAACTATGAGAAATATAATTATACAATTCAACAATCATCAGAAAAAGTCAGAAATACTTACATTTCTAACCATTGGCCGTGATCGTGATCTTGGAGTTTAGGTCATTTTTAATATCTCTTGCAATGCATTATGGGTTATATTGCTTCATGCTCACTACCTTTTGTGGTGCATTGTGGGAAACCTTCAGTGCACTATATAGGGTACACGGGATATGGAGTGATTTCGGACACAGCCAGTGTCAACACATGAGACACTCAAGACGACATGGCGACAGTGCAACAGTCAATAAAAAGTGTGACGGTAGACAAGTACACAGGACAAGCATGTTGCCACACAATGCAGACGAGTGGGACCCATTCAAACATCTAATAGCCGTTGGGTAATTCCTTAGACGGGATGTTCTACACATGATACTTGTGTAAAGTTTCCTCCTACTTGAACATAGGGGAGTGAAGAAGCGATGTGCAGGGTGGTGTGTGTGTCAGCCAAGATTTTATTGGCTTTCCTAAAGTTTCTAGTTTTTAAAATAGATTCCAATGTGGGCAGTGTTGAACCTATGAGTTTAGAAGCCCGTCTGACTACGCTCTCCAGTCTAGTTTTGTCCTGGGTGGTGGTGTTGCTGAACCAGACAGTCATGGAGAAGGCGAGTAAGCGCACACATTAACCTCAGAGGCCACCACCATGACAAGACTAGATCAGAATCAGAATCAATATCGGATTGCTCGAAACACCAACTTTGGTCCTTTACAACTACCTTTTCTTAAATGTTTTTTCCAGCCCATTCAGGCTGTTTTTTTCCCCAAGCTTTATTCATTAGGGTTAGCGGAAACAGGTGAAGATGGGGGGGCAGACATGCGGGAAATACGTCAGTGGCGAGACTCGAACCACCGACTCACCGCGCCATTAAGGCATATGCTTGCAGCGCTCTGCCTAACCTACTGAACTACTGGGCAGCACTACAACTACCTTTTAAAATATTTTGCATTTGTCTTTAATAATGATTTCACATATTAATATCAAGACAATTGTTTTTACTTGTAAATACATACGGACATGCACTATGCATGGCAAAATCTGGTTAATGCCTTATTCAATTTCATTGTCGATTAGTTATTAACTTTTTTTTTAAACTTTAATGCTGCAAACAGTGCCAAGTAAGCTGCAGTACCATGCAAGACAGGAATTCTGACCTGCATGACCAAAATGTCACAAACAACGGATATCAGATACTCTCCTTGAATTGGTGCACCGTACACTTGCAACATGCACGCTACAATAACGAAAAATAATCTCTACATTCCATTTTTTTGTAGACTCATAATATCCAAATTCCTCCATGAGCTTCATGTAATTAAAAAAAAAGTTGTTACCCCTGGTCATGCAAGTTAAAAGTCCTGCCTTGCATGGTGTTGCACAATATTACCTTGGCTAGCAGGACAAAAAAGATCAATGGTTATTGCTAATTGATTAATGATGTTAACTCATTGGCTCCCAAGCCACGTAAAAATACGTTTTCACTCCCCATGCGTTGACTCCAAAAACATAATATTACGTTTTTTCGTGTTTTAATAGATTTCAGAACTAGACACTTCGATGCATAATGTGTGTGATTTTGGGACGTCTGTGATGAACAGAACTGTCATGATGACATCAAAATGTGTGCGAACATCTGGACATTTTAATCATTACGCACAGAGTGTGTCAGCGACCCCAACTCTAGCCATTTCCGCATTGTGTTCAATCGCGCGCATCAGTTTCCAGACGGCAGTGGGCAGTAGCCCGTTGACATGGTAAATCCTAAATGTATAATCCGCTTCAAACGTGCTCATGTATACACCTCCAGGCTTCAAGTGAATCGGAATAAATGCCGGCGCCCGCGATGCCCATGGTGCGCGGTCCGCTACAGAGGGCTCCTTCGCATAGCCTGGGCAGACTCCAGGCGAGACTCCTGGGCAGACTGTGGCTCGTCGCGTCATGCAGCGGAGAGCGAGAATGAGAGCGAGACAGAGAGAGAAAAGGAAAGAAAAAAAGAAAGAGGTAGAAAGAAAAAGAAAGAGGTAGAAAGCGCAACAGGCTGATCGGCGCAGGTTTCAGAAAAGCCGCGATTTCTCTTCAACGTCAAACTTGACGATTTTTGCAGACACCTGCCTTGGTTTAGCGCAAGATTGCGAGGTGATGGCGAAACCTAGAGTCACACTGTTTTCGGTGACTTACTGATTAAAGTCTGGCCTTTCAAACGAGCCATAGCATGTTTCAGTTGCCCTGTCAGATAATATGCTGTGACAGTACCCTACAAAAACGTCAAAAATGGTCAAAATGTCTGGGAGTTTTGGGCATGATTCCAAGAAAAGGGCTGGTATTCAATGAGTTAAGTGTCACAGACCCATGACTTGGATCACATGGTTAGCGCATTGTGCAACAAAGCGATTTGCGTTAAATCTCTAAACGTTGGGAATGCCTTATTAGATAACATTTGTAACCATTAAAGCCTCGGTAATGGATAAAAAACAAGCCAATTTCACATATTTTCTGGCAGGAACATTTGACACTTTAATCATTACAGCATCAGAAACATACCCAGCAAAGTCCAAATCTCCCTCGCTAAGTTCCAGTGTCTTTGAATCCCCCTCATAGGCATCTGCAACAGACACAAACACACACAGTTCACGAAACTGCAAAGAGTTTGCAATATCAATATTGCAAACTTTGAATAATAATTAACATGTCGCAATCATAATAATTAACGCTAATAATCGTTCAGATTTTAAATGAAAAATTAACCAATTAGTTGATCAACCGTCAGTAAAAATGGCTGATTAATCGATTATCAAAATAATCAAATACTTATTCCTCCAGCTTGTCCCGCATGTTAAGTGTTTGAATATAAAAAGTCAGTTACCGAGGATCTTCTCAAACTCATCGTCATCCACGTCCTCTATGCTCTCCGTGTCACTGCCCACTCCTGGTTTCCTCCGGGCTTTCTCCTCGGCACGCTTCTTGAAGTATCTGAAAAGATTAGTTAGAACAATTTAAAAAACGGTATTATAACAACTTCCTGCAGTTCGGACTTCGTCCTCCATTAACGCAAACTGGTCCAGAATTCTGCTGACCCGGCCATCTGAAACACTGACTCCATAAACTCCTTCAGAATGTCCCTCACAACTCATCTTTTTAGACCAAGGCTTCGTGCAGTACTCGTTTGAATTACTTTTTATGTTTCAATGAATATGACTTTAAATGTTTTTAATCTGTCTTGAGGGTCTTGAAAGGTGCCTCAAATATATGAGTGAGTGAAAGGAGACTACGCGAGCTAGTACACTTGTCGAAATGAGGAGCGTGTCAACGGCAGAGCACCACCCAGCTAAGCTGCAAACGATTACCCTAGTTAGCAAAAACATTTTTTCTAGGTTTCTTTTTCTCTTTTTTTTTGCAGTAATTGACAGGGTCAGTTTAAAAGTGGGATGAAAGATTGGGGAAGACATTGCAGAAATGTTGACGAGGGGATAAGTAGTTACGCTGCCCGTGCCTGCTAAATCACAGGCACCATATAGTTGCTGGTTGCGGCCGCCTTGCGGACTGCGCCAGAGAGCCTGCCCAGGATTCCCACTTTTTAAACCACTTCTGAGGTAAACAGGCACACACATTATGTGCTAATTTGTTAGTTTTTGGAAGAGAGGTCAGATATAAGGGAGAGAGTGTGTGGGGGGATGAAAAGACGCCGACCTGTGGAAGAACACCTGGTCCACTGGAATCTGACTTTCATCCTTATCCAGAAACTGTTGACTGTTGACTGAGAAAAAGAGAAACAGAGAGAAAGATTAATAAAGTTTAAAAAATATCCACTCGTTAACGGCGCCGACGCCGGAAAAAATAACTTAAACAACAACAACAACAAATATATATATATATATATATATATATATATATCTATATATATATATATATATTCTCTCTCTCTTT
>OMKY01250678.1:27269-42266 GCA_900302395.1 Bregmaceros cantori | reverse complement strand
GGGGGGGCAATCATTTGGTCTGGATTAATCAGTGTCAAATGATCAAATGAAGTTATCAAATCACAGCCCAGTCGGCATGACATGGAGGCCCACGCTGACAGGCCACCCGAATTTGGGCGATTAGACGCGTGTCATGTGTGGATGATGTGTTGGTCCTGGCCTGCCAGGCTAGCAAAAAGCAGGGTTATGGAAATGAGATTTGCAGAGTCACGCCTCCATTGTCCTGATTGGCTACAAGTTGTGACATCATCGGATGTCCCCTCCCATCGGCTATAAATCAGTGGTACTTCCTGATGTGTGGCAGCCATGTTTCCTGCTCAGCTCATAGCTTAGCTAGCTGATACCCAGCTAATGTCCAGTATAGCTTAATAAATGAACCCTCCCGATTGGCTACAAGTTGTGACATCATTGGATGTCCCCTCCCATCAGCTATAAATCATGACAATGTGACTGTTCCAGGTCACATTGCCATAACACTGTATTACAAAAATTGTGACATAATTGGAAGTGAGTGGTTACCTTGCACATGCGAGCCACAGGGATGCTGCTGAAGGTACGCAGCATATTGGCCTTCACACCCGGAGGAGGCTCAAACACGAAGATACGGCCGGCTCGCAGCAGGTTGACAGGCACCTGAACAACACAGACCCGCATTAGCACAATGAAGAAATACAAAATACTACAATAATGGCCAGGGAAAGGTTTGGAGTTGGGGCTAGTTTGGAGGTGGGGCTAGTTAAGAGTTGGAGCTTGTTAGCAGCACCTTTGGATTGATCTCCATGGTGAGGAACAGCCTGAAGCTGGCGTGCGGCTGCATGCTGTGCAGCTTCTTCTCCAGCTGCATGAGCCATCCAGGAGCCAGGTGGACGTTCTCCAGCATCACCCAGCGGCCAGACTTGACGGCCGTGTTGATGTCACGGTCGGCCTTGTTGAAGCCCTCCGCAGACCCTGAAGGACAACGCGCACAGTGAGACGAAGACTGTGCCAAGCGGTGAGGCGGCTCGGTGCAGAATCTGAGACAAACTTTACCGTGTAGACTTTGTGCTCATTGCAACTTACCAATGGAGATGGAGGTGATGTGTTTGTTCTCCTCAGCTGCCAGGTCTCTGACCAGACCACTGGCATCGTACCCTGGCACCGAACACATGAGGACTGGAGTGTTGGGCTTCACCTGGACACACGCACACGTAAAGAAAGATGTAGATAAGTATTATAAATTAACAAGGCAATGAGGCAAATGGCATATATATAAGAAAACATTTAAAAAAAGATTTAATGGCGGTTTAGCGGATATAGCCCATTTCAATATAAAGAGTCCACATAAAACAAAAGGCACGTCACCATTTCGTTTCATTTCTGTGAGAACTTGTGCACGCAAGTCAAGAGCCATTTTAACACCTTTGCCATTTGATTCCAGCCAAGAAGCCCACAAATAGCTGTGTTCTTGAAGCAGGCATTAGAGATCGTACCGTCCAAATCGAGGCCAATCCCAGCAGTTTTAAAGGATTTCATATTTTTCATAATTGCACCTCAAACTGAAGAAAAAATGCCAGACTGTTCCAAAGGTGCATTCGACTATATCATCAGTAGTCTTTTAAACAATTTACAGATTTACGGGCGATCTTTAAGGTTGCAGATAATCCAAGATGGCTGCAACATCAATGTACAATTACAAAATTGGACAGCGAACTTTGAGCTGGAGACTGAAGTGAATTCATTGTATTGTGTCTTTTCGCATATTCTGCAGATATCGCTACAAATGCTTGCTATCCACTCATTTGTACCGAGCAAAAGTATTAAAAACAGGCCTCACACACAAGAGTGGCGAGATGTTACATACTATACATCTCTACTGTACCTAGATGTTACATTACTATACAACTCTACTCTACCTAGATGTTACATTACTATACATCTCCTCTGTACCTAGATGTTATATCGCTATACATCTCCACTGTACCTAGATGTTATATCGCTATACATCTCTACTGTACCTAGATGTTATATCACTATACATCTCTACTGTACCTAGATGTTATATTACTATCCATCTCTACTGTACCTAGATGTTATATCACTATCCATCTCTACTGTACCTAGATGTTATATTACTATACATCTCTACTGTACCTAGATGTTATATTACTATCCATCTCTACTGTACCTAGATGTTATATTACTATACATCTCTACTGTACCTAGATGTTATATTACTATACATCTCTACTGTACCTAGATGTTATATCACTATCCATCTCTACTGTACCTAGATGTTATATTACTATACATCTCTACTGTACCTAGATGTTATATTACTATACATCTCTACTGTACCTCAGCATCGACAATCTTTCCGAGGTCCAGAGGTTGCTCGATGATGTTCATGAAGGTCTCTCCCAGCACCTTGCACACAAAGATGTGCGACATGGCCAGCAGGCGATCCGGACGGAAGGCGTGGATCAGCAGGAGCTGGTGCACGGCCTGGCCGATGGTGGCTGTACAACGTTAAGAGGACACTGCCGTCAATGTTCCTCCCCAAAAATAGAGCCCACACAGCACACGCAGCGGCGTGAGATCACTTCCCCTCACGGTCATATACTGCACGTCCGCTCGTCCCTGCTCCTTCATTCCCCCTTCACGCAAACGCCGTCAACAAGATGAGAAAATGGCATTTGCGGCAAAAAAATCTAATAAATAAATAGTTAAACTAGAAGCACTCAGATTGTAAACCTGCGCCATAGTGGTTAAAAAAATAGTACTTTTACTGCTAGCAGTATGTGTGGCAATCCATTTACAATGCAAGTGCTCGTACAGTAGCGCAATTGCGTTTGACGCCACCGGCGAACATGCTCAACACAAGCGACCTACATTTCTGGTCACGTGACCGTGGCAAGTGCCAGTGATCTATCGGTAAGTTGGTGATTAAGTATGATTATGTTACTGATAGGCTACAGAAATGCACCAAAATTTAATCAATTCTTCTGTGTGTCATTTCCAACAACTGCAAAATTTCATCCAGATCCGTGCACAACCTTTTCAGTTATCTTGGGGACAAACAAACGAACGCTGCCAAAAACATAACCTGCTATGCGGCTCCGCCCCGGCGGAGGTAACAAGTCTTGCTGAGAGTTTGAAATACGTCATAGAATATATCATAAAAACTCACTGGATTGCTTCTCCTCGGACCACAGGAATGGAACAGACAGCTCTGGCGTGCTGCTCTCCAACCACATGAAGAACTGCTGCAAAGCAAAAAAATGAGGCGCAATTTGAATATACGAGAATCACACAACCAACTTGGTGGCTTGCACCATTTAAATTAATCACCATTTAATTTGCAACGGACAAACTGGATACCATTTTTTAAGATCTCAATTTATTTTTAATAAGAAAACCCAAAACAAAAATGTAAAAAAAAAAAACATCAAAACATCCCTGGGAAAAATAAACTGAAATAAACAGGTAGAGTAGCGCGGCGAACATGCTCATCACAAGCCAACTAAATTTCCCAGCGGCCACCGCAACCCGGAAGTCTGGTCACATGGCCGCAGTAAGCGCCCAGCGATCTATGTTGGTGATAGTATGATTCTGTTACTTATTGGCTACAGAAATGCACCAAAAATTGAATCAATTTTTCTGATTGTCATTTCCAACAACTCTACAAACGGCACAGGTAATAAAGTGAATCTGATTATTAAACAGACTACGTGTTGACGAACCACGAAAGTTCCATTCCTGCAAAACCAGAGTTGATGAATCACTTTTTAAAACAATGATGAAGCAAAAATAATTTCAACATGAAATAACATTTTCTTCGAACCTCGTCCTCCTCCACCTTGGACACCATGTCTTTGAAGGCGGGCACGCGGGTGAGTCGGACCATGGCCTCCGTCTGGTCGGTGCTCAGACCCTTCACCTTGGGCAGGGAGGTGCCCGTCAGGACCACCTCCTTGCTGCGCAGGAAGTGCTGGAACTCCACGTCGAACGAGCGCTCGCTGCCACTGCAGCAGGATCGGAATAGCAGCCACTTAGTACGGTTAGCTTATTTATACTAGCCTAGCGAGCCAGAACCAATGCATCATCCATGCATTGCCCATCGGTAGATGCTTGTATTGGGTCTGGTAAAACCAGGGTCGGAAAACGTAAAAAAAAAATTTATCAATCAAATTGTGTTATCTATTCACAGAGCAGTACGTGGGATAAGCGGCGTGGAGGCGTGACAACCAAACTCCGCCCACGTCCGCTCTGATTGGGCGATTGAATCCGTACAGACGGCCTGCCTAATTGTTCGACGCAATGCAAGTGTCTAGCGATGTGCATTGCGTGGACGATGAGTTGGTTTATACAGCACGTCACATAATTTGAAAGCTAGTAGAAGCATGGCTTTGAAACAGGAACTTTTTGTATTCTCGAACGGAACAGAAACCGGAAAAGTTATTCATTATGTTCTGGAACAGAAACACTTATTTGAAAATAATGGTAACTAGTTAATATTGGTTTTATTTTGTTCCTCAAAGTTTTTGTTGAAACACTGCCGTGCCCCTTCCAGGACACGCCGAGCGTCGACTTAAATTCAAACATCGCCCGTTCTAAGCTGACAGGAACGAAATCATCGATTCCGGGAACAATATTTTATTGTTCTAACCGGTTTGGGAATGTCAATTTATTGGTGGAACTCATAACTAGAAACGTTAATTATGCTTATTTTCTGAACAAACAGATTGGGAAAAAATATTGGTTCAAAGCCCCGAGTAGAAGTATTTTAAAGTCTATTCTAAACGCTAAAGACAATATCCAATATCTTACCCGGTCAGGCCTTTCAGGTAGATCCGAGCCAGCAGCATAGCGAAGGTTATGTGGTCATTGTGCAGCATGCCCCGAGCCACCCGGTTGAAAGCAATCTAGCAACACACGGTCACGTTAACTCAAAATAGTAAAAAAAACAAAAACGTATGGTTTGAAAATGATTTCTGACAAATACAAAATCACCATTCTGTCCTACGTTACCTATGGGTCATCGGCATTTATGCAATTTAAAGGCTAAAACGATTATTCGAGGTACTCGAGTAATTGTCAAATCGAAGTACATGGCAAATCGAATAATCATCTTTTTTGAAGCTACACGGACAATTTTAAATGTGCGGTCAGATTATAATATCTCCTCACATATTCAACGCTGTCTCTCCGTATATGAAATGTATTTGTATTAAATTGTGTTGTATTTCAACTTATTATTTTGCCATTTTATTGGTAGCACCAACTGAAGGCAATGTGTCTGCCTGTTTTTATTTTAGGCTTTGTGTGAGCGAGACACAGCTCTTATTGTTATTTTTCTGAATAATCGGTTCAAATCAAAACATTATTAAAATATTTGATAGTTGCAGCCCTAATGCATTTTATTGTTACCATTAATGCTAAAGCACAAAATGTTCACGCTAAACTCTGCCTACTTCTACCCTGACTGCTGCGTCTGAGAGAAGGATGATCTCCAGGCTTAATGCAATCATCAAAATAAGTACACACCCTCTTCACCCCGTCCTGATGTCCTACAAGCGTAGTTACAGTGAGTCATTGTCCCAAACTGCAGTACAGAGCGCCACAGGAAATCATTACTGCCAACAGCTATTTATAATCCTTCAATAGATGAGTTTGTGGGTACTTCCGGTTAGGCTGAACGTCTTGGTCTATCCCGTACGTAACTTGCGGTTCCATTTATTTCGACGCGTTTTGGTCTATTTTTCAACATGTCTACTCAGTGGGAACACACACCACACCTACCACGTTATTTAAAACGGATGGTGGTGACTTGCGGTGTGCTATTCCACACCCAAATGCTCTCGTAAGGATCTGTGACCCACAAACGCATTATTTAATAATCAGTGCAACCCGTTTCATTTTCTCATTCTTTTTGGAATTACTAGTGGAAGCAGCCAGCCTATTGGTCCAGAAGAACATGTGACCACTCGGTGAGTAATTTCAAGTCGGATTTTGACTCGTAAATATTTATACAAAATGGTGAACGAAGCAAGGGAGGTGAACTGGTCACAGACCAACATCTAGTGGTCAGATTTTGAACTGGTGTGCATTTTGTGTGTTTGGTGTCCTAGAACCTCGGTCCACTACCAGACTTTACGTAGGCAACATTCAGGCACCGGAAGTGACCAACAGAAGTGCGGGGACAAAATGACTCCAGTACTCCACCCAGTGTTTCACACGTAAACCAGCCTATAAAGTATTCTGATTCTGACTCATCTCTGCTAAGCAGTGAACCCCTTCAAACCCCCTCCCCCAAGAACACATCCTTAGCAGTGAAGCATGTGAACATGTATCTGTAGACATGGTACCTGGAACAGGTCCTTGGTGATGACAGCCAGTCTCTGAGTGTGGTCGCTGATGCCCTTCAGGTTGGCGTTCTCGTACAGCACCGTGTGGTAGGTGTCCAGGAAGAAGTGGAGAGAGTACTGGTACAGGAAGTGGATCTGGTGGAGCGAGCAGCACACGGTCAGTACCAGAAAACTACTGTACAATCCGCGGTGCATCACAGATCACATCCAATGCGGACCACAAGAGTGTGCAAGCACATTGATTAATCAAATTTAAATGTTGTACAGGGTTTTTAAAAAAAAGGGTGAAAAAAAATTAAACATACCCAGCACATAAGCTTAGATGACCCTAATTTCAATATTACAGTTAATTCTCCATATTGCATATACATCACAGCACTACAGACATGGAATTTTAGTTGCACATGAAACAATTCTCTACAGGTAAAAGATCAACAAGTAATGAACAGCAAAAAAGTTAGTTCAAAAAGAAGACGATACATAAGTTATGAAGGTTAGCCTGGTGAGCCAGAACCAACGGATCGTCCGCGCATCGCACGGCGCTTGACTGTACATCGAGTCTGGGCAAATCAGGCAGACGGGCTGACCAATCGAATTGAAACGCGGGCGCTGTTTGGTTGTCGCGCAGCTCGTCAGACCTACTGTGATGTGACTGGATAACACGATTTGATTGACAAGTCTTTCGACCCTGGTTTTACCAGACCAAATGATCGTTCTAATTGCGTGTGATGCGTGAACTAGGGGTGTGGCAATTTGAAAATTTCACATCGTGATGATCGTAGCCCCAAAAATCTTGATTGACGATTTGATCGCGATCACCAACTTAAACGTTTCAGCAGAGGATTGGCTGCGTTCTGCGGGCCCCCAATTACGTTACAGAGCACTATTGGCTAAGCTACACAAGCTCTGCGTTACTGCGTAATGGCGACATGATTTTTCATTGTTGATGGCACGATTAATCAAAAATGTGTACGATGTCAAATTGGGACGGCCAAAAACAGCAATTGACGTTCAAATCGAAAATCGTCACACCCCTAGCGTGGACGATTATGTGGTTCTGGTTCTCGCCAGGCTAGAACAAGCCCGTTCTTGTCGTGCTGCTCAGTAATGAAACCGACCTGGTTGAGAGCCTCCATGGTAAAGTAGATGCTGCTGCAGGCTGAGGACAGGGACAGGTACTGCTGCGAGACGGCCTCCACCTCGGCCATGACGATGTCGGTCTCCTCCACCTTGCGCGTCACCTCGGCGGCCTCCCTCTTCAGGTTCTCCAGCGTGGTGATGATGGTGTCGTCGTCCAGGATGCGACCCTTCACCTCGTTCAGGGCTTGCAGCAGAGACTTCTCCAGCTGCCGCAGTCGCAACTGGAACTCGCCTGTCCCGAGGAACCCAGAGTAATTTATTAGCTCATTATCAATGCAAGTGCTCGAGTAGCGTGATTGCCCCATAGACTGTATTCCCACCGGCAAACACACCAACTGCATTTCCCAGCGGCCCCATTCGACCCGGAAGTCTGGTCACTTGACCGCGGCAAGCGCCCAGCGATGATTGTATGATTATGTAACTTATAGGCAACAGAAATGCAACAAAATGTAATCGATTCTGGGGGCGTGCAGTGGCCGAGCGGTTAGAGAGCGCGTCCCCCGACCACAGGTCGAGCAGCGCCGCAGGTTCGAATCCCCTGTCCGGCATTTCTGCAATGTCTCCCCCCAAATCTTCATCCCGGTTTCCGATTAATCCTGTCGCTATCTCTCTCAATAAAGAATGAAAAACGGCGCTTGTGGCCCAAAAAATAACTTAAATTTTTTTTTTAATCAATTCTTCCGTGTGTCATTTCCGACAAATGTACACAATTTCATCCAGATCCATGCACAATTTATCTTGGGAACAGACAAACCAACCAACATGATCAAAAACATAAACTGCTTTGCGGCGCAGACCCTGCGCAGGTAATAAAGTTTGATTTGAATTACCTTTATGTACTGCTCAAACATGTTTGAGTGGAGAATTGGCCAAACAAATAAACGTTTAATCGCTGCCAATTAATTGATTATCAAATCAAATTAGTTATTATTTCAATAATCGTCAAATAGTCGGTTACAGCTCTAGTCAATTTTATAATCTTTTATCATGCAAGTGATCAGTATCGATGGCTCTGGTTGAGTGCAGATCAACACATTTCCGATCTGCTCACCTTGCAGCTTCAGCAGATCGGATCGCTTCTCGTCGACGTCCGGCCGCTCGGCCTTCAGCACCTCGTTGAGGCACTGGCTCTGCAGGCTGCTGCGCGTCACGGTGAAGTTGACGAACGTGACACGCGAACACAAGTCGGGCGGGAACTCCACGGTGGGGTCGCGCGTGGACAGGAAAATGACGAAGGACGGAGACAAGTCGATGTCCTGGTCGCCGAGCGTGATGAGCACACGGCCGCCGGTGCGGCGCACTTCTCGGTTCAGCACCGGGTTGAGGATGGGATCGTAGCTCTCCACGTCCTGCGGAAATGAAAGCATGCACCTTTGACTTAGAGAGAAATAACCTACAAGTGGGAATTTGTGCAACAGCATTGGAGAAAGAACCCAATGTCTTCGTATTAGGGTTGCAACAAATGATTATTTTGATCATCGATCAATCAGCTTTTTTACTGATTGGCTCATTTTCCGGAATGATTACTAACCTGAAACGTTAATTATTAAAAGTTTGAAATATTAATATTGCAGAGAGTGGGCGGGGCCATGACACTGGGAATGCCAACTGCCAACATAGTGTAGTGACCAATACCCTCGCGGTGAGGTGCGGGGCGTTGTGGGCTTGCACCCTTACTCACTTGGTTGTTGCAGACACGGCCCTATAAATGCCATTTGAATGAATGTTGCCAAACCTCTACACACTCCCCTTAATGAAATGGGAGGGCGCCCGCACGTGGAGGAGCTGGGGGAATGCACTACAATATATTCAACACGTCTGAGCAGAGAATGAGCCCAACAAGCTGCCGATTAATCCATTAAATTAGTCATTTCAATAATCGATTCTTAATGTTTAATAAGTTAAAGACAGTAGATCTACATCTGATGTTCACATATTTGTACCTGCACCAACAGCGGGTTTCCAAAGCGCAGGGCGCTCTCCAGGTTCTTGCGGAAGGCGTCGTCCAGGAAGCTGGTACGTGTGATCTTACGGTCCTTGTACTCGTTCATGATGAACTCTGTGGCCTGGCCCGATGGGTCGATGATCAGTGGGTACCTGTCAGGAATTAACACATTCATCATTTAAATGCATGCATTTAGCCTAAATGACTATATCAATATGGTAACGTTTGGATGCTTCTAGGGCTGTAAGATTCTGAAGAAATCTTTCAGTGCAAATTATGTCCAAAGAAGTCCAACTAAAACCTATCGCCAGAGATTTCTTTTTTGGAATATTGTAACCAGGGCACCGAACCGGTTCAAGGAACGAAAACGAAAAACTGAATTTTACGAGGAGCAGAAACGAAACAGGATTTCTTCAAATGTTCCAGAACAGAAACAGAACATTGTGAAATCCACAAAACCGGTTAATAACTTTTTGCCTCTATATATTTTAACATATCTTATGTCTGGGAGACCATTTCTGGTTGTGCATCCATCCGTGAGCCATCAAGCCCCGTGCACCAAGGCTCCATCCAGGAAGCGACTGCAATGGCGTTTTAAGCCGGTAAGGACCGATATTTTGGTGGTGCGGTTCCGAGAACAAAAACGTTAAACATAGGCCTGGCTGAACCATTCGGAACGGAACATTAGCTCACCTGTTGAATCTGTTGAGCATGATGGCGTTTTCTGTGCACAGGTCGTCAGCAGGCAGCGAGCTGGCCTGCCAGCGCAGCCTCTCGTCCGCATTGGACAGGTACTCAGTTCTGGCGATGTCCGTACGGAACTAGAGGGACAGATACAGCCGTGATAGTGGGGTCCCGATCCACGATTTTGCACTTCCGATCCGATGAAGACATCTGCCGATACTGATAAGCTCATGACAAACAGAGCGCAGCCCGATGCACGGACATAAAGAGCGCCCCACTGCGCGCTGTTTGTACGATTGGTTGGAAATCCTCAAGGTGTGCTGGAAAATGTGGACCGGATAGCAAAACGCAGCAAAAACTGGAATGGACGCGCTGTGAGCTGTGCTGGAAAACCTGGGACAGATTGAGGGAAAAAATGGATTGGGAGTCTGGATCGGAATTTTGTGCTTGCCGATCCAATCCGCATTCTTTGCTCACATCAGCAACCAATCGGCAGCCGATATGAGCAAAGAATTGAAACACGCTGTATAAATAATGTCCATCCGGTGACCTCTCACCTGGATGTTGGCCTGCTGCAGGTGGTGCGACCAGGTGGTGAACAGGTTCTGCCTCATCTGCTGCTCAAAGTACCCGGCGTAGGCGATGAAGGCGGCCGACAGCAGGCAGTCTCCAGCGATGGTGGACATCTGGTTCTTGAAGGTCTCGCTGGTCTGCTCCCAGCGCTCGCGCTCGGCTGACAGGCTCTTGAGGAGCGCTGTGCTGCGGTTGACCTGAAAGATGCACATGCGTGCAATGAGAAAACTTAAGTTATAAGCCCAATTCGCACTGGACTTTTATTACCTATGGACCCCTGGCAATTCGGAATAATTGCGGAGGACGTCCGAGTTTCATTTGACGTGCGAATGTGAAATGTCAGTGATTTACGAAGTAATAATTCCACTGCAAGTTACTGTAATTC
This sequence comes from Bregmaceros cantori, assembly GCA_900302395.1. NCBI lineage: Eukaryota > Metazoa > Chordata > Actinopteri > Gadiformes > Bregmacerotidae > Bregmaceros > Bregmaceros cantori. Next base: position 31,195 of record OMKY01250678.1, on the reverse strand, counting down.
GGCGAAACACCACAATGGTTTGAATTCTGAATTTGTCGATAGGGTCCTAGGAGAGGATATTTGCACCCCGTCTCCACTAACGTACCTTGGCCTCCACAGCAGCCAGGTCAGCCTTGATGGCCTGGGCCTCTGAGATGAGGATGGCGTACTCCTCCTTGTAGCGGGCGATGCTGGCTTCCAACTCCCGGATCATCTGCTCCACCTCCTCGGCCTTCATCTTGTTGTCCTTGGCGTAGTCCTCCAGCTTCTGCAGCTCGTTACGCAGAGGCTCCACGCGCTTCAACATGTCTGCGTAGTTCAGCTGCAACACGCATCATAGTTACAACACATCACACAGCAATTGTGCGTAGCAAAAAAAGGATAATCAATCAATTGATCAATTCTTCATTTTTTTGTGAGGTGGACACAGCTCTGAGTACTCAGATACCATTTGCCGTTCATTTTCCTTGTAAATCTTAGGTTTATGTAAACCCCTTTTCAAGCAAGCATGTGCATCGACGAAGCGGCGCATACCTGAGCGATGGCCCATTTCACCATGGGCCCACAAGCCAGAGAGGCTCTGTTGACCTGCTCGTAGTTATAGTTGGGGTTGGACATGTAGTTCTTCTTCATCTTCTCACGAATGGAGTCACTGCAAGGCAGGAATAGCAAGGGTTAGAAAAGAGATTAGAACATTGTTTGGATTGTTTTCTTTAGACTTAATGTAGTGAGAGCTCTCGCTGTGTTTTCTATAAGCTGCACCTGATGTCGTCGGCAGAGAAGTTGACGATGGTGGGGATGAAGTTCTCCCTCATGATGATGGAGCGGATCTGCTTCCAGTCCGTGGTGCTCTCTCCCAACAGCAGACAGATGGACTCCAGAGCCATCTTCACCGCCGCCGGAGGGTTGGCCATGGAGCGCACCTCCACCAGGTGCTGCTTCTTGATGGACTTCACGGCTGTAGTGGGGAGGGGGATTGGACGTTGAAACTTTTACTCTGGGATTTGGATAAATACAATGATACTCAGGGCTGGACTGGGGAGATGATTCAGGCCGGGCATTTTTATCAAGATCAAGCCACCAGCAGATATGACGATAATTTCTTCTCAATCTCGTACAAAAATGTGACTGCGCCACAGAGTTTAAATGACAGCCTACCGTTCTGAGCCTCAATGACAGCAGGCTCCACCTGGTCCAGATCCACCTGCACCTTGAGCTGCTTGTCCTTGATGACTTCCTGCTGCTTGTACACAGACTCCTGGATCTCCTGACTCATCACCTGCAGACACACACAGGCATCACTAACATAGCATTCACTAACACAGCCTCATCTTACTGGCAATTATGACAAGGGTCTGTTAGTTGATAGTTTTCTAGATTAAACTTTGGTTAATGGTTATGGCCAGGGCTTTGAACCGAGACTCCCCCATTGCGCTACGGCGGGAAACTGCTGTGCGTTGCTAGAAATTCCAGACTGAGGGTACAGAAGCACACCAGCCAAACTAGTTCTCGACCAGAACCAAGCAACATTTGGTGTGTACTTGGTGTATTTGAAGAGTGATGCATTAAAGACCCAACCAGCGACCACAAAGGAAGGACTGTCTCACCTTCTTCTTCTCGGCCTCCTGCTGGTCTTTGACCATCTTCTTCAGCTTGTCGTTGGCCGCTGCGTTCTTCACCTCCAGCTCCTGGCTCTTGATGCGCAGGTCTCGACGCAACTCTTCCACCTGTCAACATTAAAGTTTACACTTTAACAAGTGTATACATTTTAATCGAGTCACTGTCCCAAGTAAACCTTCCACCCCTAAATTGCCTGGACATTTTGCTAATTTTTGTAACCATACAAATCACATCTCTTCAACTAGGCCGAGATTGATTGATCTCAATCTCCTTTCTTCTCTCCAGTCCTCCGTCAAAAGCAGTTATGTTAACCAATCAAAACAAAGGAACACTAACAACTAATCAAAAACTGTAGGTATTTTTACTACTAGGTCGAGATAGAGATTGATTGAAAATATCGATCTGCTCTTTATTCTTTCCAGTCCTCCGTTAAACGAGTTCTGTAACCAATTCCAATTACTGTAGTTAACTGGGCAATCAAGATTAAACGGTAATTCGATAAATAGATGCTATATTTCTTAAATCAAAATCTAAAAACAAACTTTTGTGAAGCGCCTCGAGGCAGCTTCGGCTGCGATTTCGGCGCTTTATTAAAATCTCGAGTCGAGTTGAGAAGCTGCTTCACCTGATCGACGGTTTCCTTGATCTTGCGCAGGCCGACGTTGAGATGCATCTGCTGCTCCTCTAGCTCCGAGCGCTTCTCGTTGAACAGGTTGGCGTAGTGGTTGATGAAGTCCAGGTAGTGGCGCGGTGTGATGGCCATGGTGCGGCCACCACGCTTGGCCAGGCGGTTGTTAGCCTAGGGAGAATATATATACGTAATGCAATGTTCATCCAACATATTTGTTATTTCAGTGCCATCTTCACGGCCAAGGTCCTGTACTAATTCTAACAAAATAACAGCTTATAAAGATTACTATGGATGAATTGCAACTTCATTTTATAACTAGAAGCACTTAGATTGCAAACCTGCGCCGTAGTGGTACAAAAATAGTACTTTTAGTGCTAGCAGTATCAATGCAAGTGCTCCTAGAGTAGCCTGATTGCGATTGACGCCACAGGCGAACATGCTCAGCACAAGCCAACTACATTTCCTAGCGGCCCTTGTGACTCGGAAGTCTGGTCACGTGACCGCGGTAAGCGCCCAGTGATCTATCGGTAAGTTGGTGATTAAGTATGATTATGTTACTTATAGACTACATAAATGTACCAAAATTGAATCACTTCTATCGTTTGTCATTTCCAACAACTCTCAAAATTTCATCCAGATCCGTGCACAACTTTTTCAGTTATCTTGGGGACAAACCAACCAACGCGACCAAAAACATAACCCGCTTCGTAGCACAGGTAAAAAATAAAATAGCTCACCTGGTGCAGTGTCTGGTGAACAAACACACAGCCGTTGACGATGGCCTCGCGGTGAGTGGGCGGCTGGGGCATCTTGTCGTAGACGATGGGCATGTAGTCGGGCACCTTGTAGTTGGGCTTCTCCAGGTCCATCTTGCTGGTGAACTCCTTGCCCACCTGGTACAGCGCCTCCGTTGACCAGTCGCCAAACCAGTTCAGCACGCACCTGCAAGACAAACCAAGATCATATTTAAGAAAAAAAAAATTGTATTCATATAGCACTTTTCTACCCAAAGTGGCAGCTGCCACGACCCATTGCGACCAATTGAGACTGACGGAGCCAGGAATCGAGCCATCGACCATTCGGTCTTCACCCCTCTGGTTTTTGGAAAGGCTGCTCTACCAACCGTGCTACAGACACCAAATTAAATGTATTATCTTGAAACTGCAACAAAGCACCGTCATAGTCCAGTTCCCCACCTGTGGTTTAAAGCAGCTATTTGCAAATTTCTGTTGCAAATTCCTCACGGGGCAAGAGAATCTACAGTTTATAAAATGTGACGTGATCGACTAGCGGACATTCTTTGTGGACGGTGAAAATGTTAAAATATTTTTTACAAATCACTGAAAATGAGAGGGTAAAAACGGTGTAGCGAGCACAGTACGGTGCTGCAAGTCTCAGTGTTAATATCAAAAAAAAAATTTTTTTTCTCAAGTAATTTTTTGGGCGCAACCGCCGTTTTTCATTCTTTTATTGAGAGACAGTGACAGGATTAAATCCGAAGATGGGAGAGTAGGGGGGAGACATTGCAGAAAAGCCGGGGTTGTGCGAACCCATGGCACTGCTCGACCAGTGGTCTGGGGGATGCGCTCTCTAACCGCTCGGCCACCACGCGCCCCCAATATCATCAATGTTGTCAATATCGTACTTGTGCCGGGTCGTACCTGTTGAAGAGCGCGGGCGAGGTGGCGGCACGGTC
>OMKY01250678.1:10653-23157 GCA_900302395.1 Bregmaceros cantori | reverse complement strand
AGGGGATGATCAGTCCTCCCGGTGCGATCTCTTCCTTCCAATTAGTCCAAATGATTCATAGTATGTTAGACAAAGGTGTGGCTAATCACACCCATCAAGCACTACACCCTCTTCCCCGTTGCTGAATTTCAATATTTGATTTAAAAAAGGTACTCATCTAATATGTTGGGTGATAAGGTTGGCAGGCACTAGCCGGACAATTTCATCTTCTAGTAGACTTCTCAGGAAAAAGGAGTCAATGGAGACGTACCGGTCAATGCGCAGGACGTGGTCCAGCACCTCGTTGAACAGCACGAGGGGAACGTCCAGCTCCTCCTCATAGAAGACCTTCAGGCGAGCCTTCACGTAGTCCCGGAGCTCCTCTTGCTCCACGGGGATGTAATCCTGTAAGGGAGAGAGAGAGATGTAGTAAAAACTTGGCACTTACAGGGTTAATACATGACAAAGGTTGCTGACAGCCAGTATGTGGCTGTTAACTCACAATCTACTTTAAAAAATAATTTCTGGTTGTCGTACTTTGGAAAGCCAGTTGCTGTACAAGATGGGTCTGGCCAAGGCCTTGCTCTTGTCTGTGTTGGGGAAATGCTTGAGAGCCACCATGTCGATGTTCTCATCTGTCCAGCGGCGTTCCTCATCCTCCACCAGCCTGGGGAACACGTCACATGCAAAGTTAGGGACAACCTAGGCCGTGAGGTGGCTGGACTCACTGCAAAACTACCACTGGGGCCACTGTGAGTTTTTTGGTGTCTAACTGAAAGAAAGACTCACATTGGGGTTTGTAAATGGTCACAACGGTCAGGTTTCTGACATTTAACAGCAGAGCTTTATTGCTAATCCAGTTCGGTAATGCAATGCTGTTTCATCTCAGACAGCTTACCTGTCCTGGAAGAGACGTAGGGCTTCGTGGGCCCAGATGCGGATGAGTCCTTCCACGGGGAGGGTCTCCAGAGGCCGCAGTGCCTCGAAGATACCTCGCACCCAGCGCGTCATCTCTCTGGGGGAGTAGATGTAGTGGGGCTGGGTGTCCTGGGTGAACCGCTCCTACAGAACCAGCACCAATTGTCATCTACATGATAGTCACATCTGAATACATGTACAGTAAAATTCATCCCACATCCATGGAGAACGCTGGGGCAGGGCCCAGGCACCCACTTCAGATTCTGAGTCACTGATAACAAACTGATGGAAGTAAACTAGAACATAACTGCAAGGTAGTGGTCGAAGTGGACGAAAGGGGATGAATCACAAAAATCTGCTTACTACAGCTTGCTCTGTGACAAATTACACATCATCTACCCTGCTTCGCTCAGTATTGATGAAATACAGTAAAAATCCAACTTGATGTTACTCACTGATGTGGTCGCTTGTTGTTCTGGACCAATGGGATGGCTGCTTCCACTGGTAATTCCAACTTGAATGAGTAAATGGAATGGGTCGCGGCGATTATTCAATCATGCATTTGTGGGTCACACATCCGCACGAGAGCATTTGGGTGTGGAATAGCACCACGCAAGTTACCACCATCATTTAAAAATAACGCTGGATGAAATAACGCTGGTTGGTGTGCGGGGCTGGGGCGAATAAAACTGATTCTGATAAGGAAGTCCACTGTGTGAATGGCGTACCTGAGACATGGTGTAGAACTCCACCATGGCTGCGGTGAGGGGCTCGGCGAAGGTGCGCAGGGAAGGGATGAGGCGCAGCATGGCTCGGTTGAAGGTGCCGTAGATCTGGGTGAGGGAGGCAGGACCAGGGTAGTCCACATACACCACAGGGACGTGACGCAGGAACCTGGTGGAAGCAGACAAGAGAATTAGAATAGAGAGCTTTACCCAGTCTTACACGCAGCAATCTAACCCCCCCCCATCCATCTCTCAGCAAAGACCTAATCAAAACTGAGAAGAAAGGGGATCCGTCTTGGCCGAGTGGTTATGGACACAGCACTTAACGCGACCCCATTCATGTTAGTGGCGCTGTGTCTACCGCATCGTCCGCAGTGTCGCGAGTTCGACTATGCTTGTCTGCAATGTCTACCCCCGATCTCTTCAACCCAGTTTCCGTCGAATCCTATCCAATAAAGATGGAAAAACAGTGCTGACGCCGGAAAAAATAACTTAAAAAAAAAAAAAAAAAAACAGAAGAAAAATGCTGTTGAGTGTTTGCACGCCCTAGACTAGGGGTGTGGCAATATGAAAAATCCCCATCGTGATCGCCTCTAAAAATAAATTGCTAGTCTTTATTGATCTGTCTTGCTCCATCGCACCGAAACAGCACGGCTGCAGGCAGCGTTCCCCCCTTCGTGGAGAACGCTGCCAAAAATTGTGCCGCTTTTAAGATTTTGACAATGTCACAATTTCTCAAAAATACGTACAATGTCTAATCGTGGGAGCCAAAAATCACGATTGACAATCAAATCGAAAATCGCAACACAACTAGCCAAGACAAAAAATATTGATTTAAAAAATACTCTTATTACATTTTCTGCATTAGACAGGGCAATCTGCTGGACATGAACTTTCTCTAATCTTCATGCTCATTAGTCTAGTTTTAGTTGGCAAAATAGAGTTAAAGCAAAAATAAATTGTGAAAATAATCCAATTTTAATAAAATATTTCTTTATCTGAACAAAGCGAGAGCTACTATCAAATCCAATTTGCAACTACGCCACCTGACATGTACCTGTGTGTAAGAGGCTTCCTGCCGGGGTCGGTGGGTGGGTTACACGCCCCCACAAACTGGATCCTCTCCAGTTTCACCCAGGTCTGGTCTGAGGTGCGGTAGAACCCTCCGTGCTCCACCATCTACGTCAGACAAAGATCGAAGATATAGCAAAGTTTAATGCGTCAAGTTTAAAGCCCAGTGTAGCATGCTATTGAATATTATTATCATAGACTGTATATAAAGTAGACGCAGCGTGCATGACGTCATCCCATTTCTGTGAACGAACTCTAGTTGTGCCACCGACTGCACGCTGCCATTTTTGAAAGTACCCGTATATCCGTAGACAAGGAGAGATAGAGAGAGCTATACAGTATGAGAGACACCCCACACAGATAAGAAAATATTTTTAAATAGGTTAAAACAGGCTGCTAAGATTGGAATATTTGCATTGGAATTCCCATAGGGCTCGGTTTTCTGAGACCCAAACCAACACGGAAGTAGGCACGGACATCAAAACGAATGAAACATATTCTAATATGCTAATAAGTTATAAAAAGTATGTATACATTGACATTTGTGGATTAAGAAGAATGAGAATTAGCCTTGTAATTATCCCCTGTGAAAAAAAAAAAATTGGCGCCAAGTTTAAAAAAAAAACAACACGTACAATTTGAATAATTGTTTCAAGCACCACCCAGTCAGCAACTTGTAAACTAGTGGTGTTCAGGCACTAGAAACGGTCTCACCTGTCGGAGGAAAGAGATGACGCGCTGCGTGCCGTACTTGTCCATGTCGGGCAAGTTGATCTCGTCACAGAACAGCACCAGCCACTTGCCCAGCTGGATGGGGGCCAGCACCACGCCGTTGGGGGTGCGCCGGTACTCGCAGTAGTGGTCGAAGGTCTTGAGCAGCAGCTCGGGAGTGGTGGCGCTGGAGAAGTTCAGACCCACGACCTGGAAGAGAGTATACTTTGTAGTTACAGTAATCATGACCATGTTTGTGGACTGGGCCACCACTAAGCGAGGCCTTGTCCACAATGCCAAATGGTTATTGATGGTGGTTGGTCCTAAACGTAACTGAAACTATTATATACATGAGAACATGAACGAAAGCCCAATTCGCACTGGACTTTTATTACCTGTGGACCCGTGGTAATTTGGAATAACTGTGGAGGACGTCAGAGTTTCATTTGACGTGTGAATGTGCGATGTCAGTGTTTTGCGAAGTAACAATTCCACTGCGAGTTACCGAGTGTGATTCGGCAAAACACCACAATAGTTTGAATTCTGTATTTGTTCAACTTTGTTAATAATACACGCATACACGTGTGTGTGTGTGTGTGTGACAGTGAAGTCTGTATGTGTGTACACGTGTGGGCAAGCAAAAATACAGCACATGCGTCATAATGTCTTTTAAATTGAGCAAAAGACAGTCTTTTACTAATCCCGCCAGAAAGCGTGACAAAATAACCGACGTCAAGGGGTAATTGCGAATAACCAGAAAACCCTTCATCATTACAAAGCTAATTTTAATTCATGACGTCGATTCCCACATGCCCTGTTTGTTTCGGACTAGTAGACCAAAAAGAGTGTTGCAGAAGAGATTGGGGCTAGACATTGCGGACAAGCCAACGAGGGGAGGAGAACCTCACCTCCATGTCGGGGAGAGCTCTGAGGGCGCTGAACAGCGTCATGGTCTTTCCGGAGCCGGGCGGTCCGCACAGCACGAGGGGCTTGTGTTCGGCTAGCCAGGTGTAGAGCAGGGCCTCGTGGCGGACGGTGTCCAGGGTGGGCACCACCACGTCGGGGGAAGCCACCTTGTGGGTCTCCACCTCGATCTGAGGCACCTTACCCTGCCATGCCTGCCACTCACCTGAGATGGACACCTGGTGAGAAACAGAGGGGGTGGAGAGCAAATTAGTTAGGTAATGAAAAATGACAGCTTTCAGGTGGGCGTTGCTCCCAAAAAAATATGCAAAACTAGAAGCACTGAGATTGCAAACCTGCGCCGTAGTGGTACCAAAAAAAAGTACTTTTTGTGCTTGCAGTATGCGTGCCAACCCATTATCAATGCAAGTGCTTGAGTACCGAGATAGAGATTGACCCATAGACTGAATTCTCACCGGCGACCATGCCAAATACATTTCCCGGCCCCTGTGACCAGGAAGTCTGGTCACGTGACTGCAATTCTTCTGTGTGTCATTTCCAACATCTGTACAAAATTGAATCCAGATCCATGCACAACCTTTTTATCTTTTTATCTTGGGGACAGACAAACCAACCAATGCTACCAAAAACATAACCTGCTTTGCGGCACAGGTATGAACATCAATCAGCAGACTGAGCCTCCAGTTCTCTGCCTACCTCGTAGTCGATGATGGGGACGTTGGGCGTGGACGGCAGGGGGATGGTCGTGATGCGCCGGATATACTCTCCAAGCTCGCCACGGATCTTCAGCCGGCCGTCGCCAGAAAACGACCAGAGCACGGCGTACACCAGGTATCTCTGTGGAGGCAGAACAATATAGCAATTCAATGGGAATTAAATTTAAACCATTAGATCTGCAACCGATTACTCTGATCAAAATATTAGGGTAAAAATTAATTGTTATGAATTTGTAACTTAAATTGTACTTAAATTGTAACTAAATTGTTGTACATACCATGAACCAACATTGACTACATTTGAAGTCTTTTGAATTTCTGTGTCGCTGTGAATATTTTAGGGACTCTTGAAAGGAAAAATATGTAACCGATTAATCGTTTTAATAATCGGCAACTAATCGACTATTGAAATAATCGTTAGTTGCAGCACTACTAAACGGAACATCCCCGATTCCTACCTGCATGTACTTCTCCAGCTGTTCGCTGGGCATGGGGAAGTCGGCGTGGTTGTTGTTGTAGGTGACCACGTTGCGACAGGCCTGGTGCAGCATGGAGAACAGGGAGCCCATGCAGCGCAGCCTGGTGAAGTCCATGATGTGCTCCATCTTGGAGGCGTGCTCCAGAGCCTTGATCACCAGGCCCGTGGACGTGAAGTACGGCTGCAGCACGGCCGCCGCGTCACGCTGGATCTAAACACACAGAGTTTGGCCTCCTTAGTATCGTTTGTGGTGTAATGGCAGTTCAGATAAGATGTCCACACAGAGGAAATGACAAGTCTTGACACGGGAATACGTCTAGAGGGTTAATTTATTAAGCTATACTGAACATTAGCCGGGTATCGGCTAGCTAAGCTATGAGCCAAGCAGGAAAACATGGCCGAACACACACATCAGGAAGTATCACCGATTTATAGCCAATGGGAGGAGACATCCGATGATGTCACACCTTGTAGCCAATCAGGATAATGGAGACGTGACTCTACAAGTCACATATCCATAACAGTGGCGATTCAATGGCTGTGTCCGAAATCGCTCCCTATCCCCTACTCTCTTGTATTTGGTCTTGTCCAGAGATGGGCAGTAACGCATTACATTTACTCAGTTACAATTGTTTGGTGTACTTTAACTTTTGGAGTACATTTTAAGTGGAGTACAAGTTACTTTCTACTTTTACTCGAGTAAATTTGAGGTGAAAAAACTACTTTTTACCGAGACGTCAGCAATTGACGTTGTTACATTAACTCTCTCTCCCTCTCAGGCGCTCTCCCCCTTTGTGTTTCTCTCGGGCGCTCTCTCCGTCTCTCTCCCTCGGCGTTCTCACTCTCTCCCTCTCTTGGGCGATCATTTTTTTTCTTTTTTCTTTTACTGAAAGTTACTCAGTACTTTCGCTACTTAAGTAACTTTTTTGTGGCGTACTTTTTTACTTTTACTTGAGTAACTATTTGGATGATTTTTTTTAAAACTTTTACTCAAGTAATATTTTGCTGAGGTAACAATCATTTTACTCAAGTAATTTTTATGGCTACTCTGCCCATATCTGGTCTTGTCCTGTAGCTGTTGTGCTTAAAAAAAGTGAAACAACTTAATAAAAAGACGATGGGACATTAAGTGTGTAGGTAGGCGATGTGAACTTATCGGAGGATTTTTTTATATAAAAAAGGTAACCAACCTGCAACATGGGTGAGGCCGTCTCTTCCTCGTCTTCCGAACCCTTGCGCATGCGCCCGGCCTCGTCCTCTCCCTCGTCGAGCGGGATGCTGCGCAGGCGCGCCAGGAAGTTGTTGAACACCATGTCGGTGCTCAGGACGTCCTCGCTGAACCACACCATGCCACAGCGGGACACCGTGGCCAGCGTGGCGTATTTCAGATCTTGGACTTCAAACATGATACGCACCTGGAAAGGGAGAGAGGGGCGAGTTGGAAGGAACACTTTTTGCTAATGCTTCTAGTGCATCCAGGTTTCTATACCCTTCAGGATTCTGCAGATAGTATTTACATTTATTAATCTCATCTGTGGGTTGAGGGACACTACAAAGTTGCCATGACAGTTGCTGGGTCTGACGAAAGCACAGCCGAACCACACCATAAAAAAATTCACAGTCAATAACTAGAAGCACTCAGATCGCAAACCTGCGCCGTAGTGGTAAAAAAAAAAAAAGTACTTTTAGTGCTAGCAGTATTTTTGACAACCCATTATCAATGAAAGTGCTCGAGTAGGGTGATTGCGATTGAGGCCACCGGCAAACCTGCCAGCTACATTTCCCAGCGGCCCCTGCGACCTGGAAGTCTGGTCACGTGACTGCGGTAAGCGCCCAGCGATCTATCGGTAAGTTGGTGATTAAGTATGATTATGTTACTTATCGGCTACAGAAATGCACCAAAATGTACTCACTTCTTCCGTTGGTCATTTCCTGAACAAAATTTCACCCAGATCCGTGCACAAATTTCAGTTATCCTGGGGACAGACAAGCCAACCAACGCGACCAATATCGCCGTATCGGTCCTTTGTCAGTTCCGATACACAGATAGAACCAAAGAAAGGTTCTGTAAGTTTGCTTGGGACTTAACAAGTTGTGTTTAATATACGTTAAAATGAAAAACGCAAGACTTGAATAAAAACACTAGTTCAAGAAAGCACGGTCCCTGTGATTACTATGCAACATTTTATCTTTTTTTTTAAATCTTTTTCTCTGCAATATATTACCACACATTAGTTTTTGAGCTGAAATGCAACAGTCATTTTTTTTAAATAGTTAACTGCATTTGCCCACTCTCTGAAATTGGTGAAAAAAAAAAAAAAGTTGGTTTTACAATTGTACATTGAAGTTTCAAATGTTAATATTTTCCCAAAATAAAATGTAGTACAGCCTCGAGCTGATTCTTACATTTGGTGGTAGACTGAGACGCTCTCCGTTGGGCAGCGTCAGCAAGCGGTTGTCGTCCAGCACAGAATTGAGATTCTCCACCCACTCTGGATCAACGTCGCCGTCGAAGATGATCCACTGGCGCTTCTGCAGCTCCCCGCGCACGTTGTCGATGATCCTGGAAGATAGTTGCACCGTTAACCGAGCCAAGGACTTCCAGACTAGGACTATATAAAAACTGGTTAATTTCCTCTATGTGAACACACAATCTGATGGTTTCATAATTTTCAGAAGGTAGCCCTCAACCGTCACCGAGAAACCCCCCGCTGGTGACACGTTGGGCCTTGCAGTGTTAGTGGCGATGTTTTTTTCAGAGTTAGTAGCATATTGGCACACAATACTATGTATGAATTAGGGTTGCAACGATTAGTTCGATTAATCGGTGACTGAGCAATTATAACATTAATCAACAACAAAGAATATAATTTTTGTTATTGTCAGCAGTTTTGAGCTGATGCTTCCCCATTTATCCACACAAATCTGATATTCATAATTTCAGAAAATATGAAACATTAAATGGCCATAATTGATTACAAAAATACACAAATATGAAGAAAACCCTGAAAATATTATGGTACAAATGATGAATAATTTGTTGGCAGAGGATGTAACTTAATCTTTATACATAAGATGGTGAAAAAAAAGTCAAATTTGACTAGATTTCAAGTTAACAGGATTCATTTCTTTTGCTGTGAGAATTTGGGGTAATTTTAAAAGGAATAATTATCCAATCCAATTGATTGACTAATCGTTTCAATAATCTTCAACTAAACGATTATTAAAATAATCGTTAGTTGCAGCCCTAGTATGAATGCACAGTTAGAAGATCAACGCCAAAAATAACACTGATGTCTTACTTCCTCAAGATGTGTGTAAACAAGCCGTCGGTCCACTCTCTGGTGTTGGGGTCCAGGGTTCCGTACAAGTGGTCCTTGCTGATGGCCTTGGGGTCGATGATGTGGGCCACGCCCTCCATGCCCTCCAGCCTCTCCAGGGCCTTGAGCAGGACCCTCCAGGCCATGGTCTTCCCGGAGCCAGACGGTCCCACCATCATCAGGCCGTGGTTGATCTGGGTGATCTGGTAGAGCTGCAGAACCTGTGGAGCGTAGCAGTTGTGGTTTGTTTCGCTGCGTTATATCCAGAGATGGGCAGTAAAGGATAACATTTACTCAGTTACCATTTTTTGTGTACTTTTTTTACTTTTGGAGTAAATTTTTCAAAAGTTAATTTCTACTTTTACTTGAGTAAATTTGAGGTGAAAAAATATACTTTTTACTGAGATGTCAGCAAAATGTGCCAATAGTACCCGTTGGGAACTATTGTCACATATGTTGGCGTCATATCTCTCAGACGCCCTCGCGCTCTCTCCGTCTCTCAGTCTTCCTCTCTCAGGTGCCCGCTCTTCCTCTCTGTCTCTCTCGGTCTCACTCCCTCTCGGGCACACTCCCTCTCGGCCACACTCCCTCTCGGGCACACTCCCTCTCGGGCACACTCCCTCTCGGGCACACTCCCTCTCGGGCACACTCCCTCTCGGGCACACTCAGTTACTCAGTACTTTCGCTACTTAAGTAACATTTTTGTGGAGTAATTTTTTTTACTTTTACTTGAGTAACTATTTGGATGACAACCACAATCACATGCCAATGTTCAGATCCTATATTGTCCAGCTTTGAAAACAGCAACGTAGTGATGCTGTGATCATTTCACATTTTCTACCACAATACTTTTCAATCAGGCACAAGATGAATGGCCATCCTCGCCGCGTGTACCCCATAATGAAGAAACATCTCCAGTACCTTCTCCACCCACATGCTGCCCACGTCGTCTCCATCTCCGTAGGTGAGGTACATCTCAGCGCAGACCTTCTTGAGCTCCTCTCGCAGGGCGGTCATCTCGCCGCGGTGGTACTGCACGCCGGGGAAGACGTCGGACAGCAGACTGAACAGCAGAGGGATGTCCTCGGCGACCAGCTTGGGCACCATAGTCTCACACACGCTCTGGATGAGGATCTGGACAAACAACAGGTTTGGTTGACAAATAGGGGCGCCTTGATCTACATATCAAGGCCTGATCACCGATCCAAAGCCACTTCACTACCCAAAAAAAATTAAGGCACCATTCGGCGCATCTCAGTTAAGTTTAGTTCAGGGGGAGGGCCCCCTCAGAGTTTGACCAATCTGCGACCAGTAAATGTGGCAAAAGAAGGCTAGATTCTGGACCCACATCTCAACAGGACCTGAAACCTGGCCTGGCCGATTTGACTTTGTGGAGAAGCGGGGTGGATGAGCATGTGAACTGTGCCGTGCTGGCCTTAAGTAAGCCAGTGGAGAAGGGGCACAAGTCTCGGGAATCGTGATTTGTGGCCGATCGAGATCAGTCAAAATCTGTGTTTGTGCTGGCCACCGCCAGCTTGAGCTGCCCGCACACGCAGCGGAGCCTTTATGACATCAGTCATAAAGCAGGATTGCACAAACATCTCTAGCAAAACTAAGTATGATTTGGCAGAACAAGAATATTTCCACCAGCTCGAAGATCAGACTGATGCGCTCACTAGTGACGTCAATCTTTCTGTACGCTTGTGAGACATGGACGCTAACGGCAAAACCAGAGAGAAGAATTCAGGCCACAGAGATTAGATGTTTCCGCAGGCACCTCACCTTTTGAGGACTCTCAAAAACAATCCTTCAAGGCACAGCGCCAGGTGGAAGGAGAGGAAGACAGAGAAAGCGATGGGAACAACCAAAAGTGGAGAAGGTGCAGGCTAAGCGACACCATGTGACTGGCCGAGGACAGAGAGAGATGGTTGCAAAGTCTTCAGCGGCGGCCCAACGGTCAACGGGACTACGGATGTTTTACCGGTCAGTTCATGACTGACCGGTAAAACATTGCATTATCGGGATTAGGTAATGTCTGATCAAAAAATAATGGATTTAAAAATAATGGATGGATTAATTTAAAAAAATAAATTCTTACCTCCTGTTCTGGGAGATTCTCTGCAATCTCATTCTCGTCAACGTTCTCTCCGCGCTCCCTCTTCTCCCGCTTGATGCGCTGGATGCGCTCGCGCTTCACGTTGCCGGCGCTGATCAGCACGCTCTTCAGAGCTCGCAGGCCGAAGTCGTAGTGGCTCTGGGAGGAGAGCTGCTCGTCACAAAGCCTGCAGAAAGATACACAGCACATGGTTGCAGGGCGAGATTTTCTACAGAAAAAAAAATCCTGAAATATTCACAGCAAGTAACAATTAACAGAAATCCATCTTGTTGATGTGAAATATTGTCAAATTAAGTCCTTTGTAAGCAGCAAGTGCACATCACATTCATGACATTCCAATCATATGAATTTAATATTTCATATTTTCAGAAACAATCAATGCATGGACCAATAGAGGGCAGTTTCAACACAAAACTGCAGACAATAACACTGATTCAAGTGCTTGGCGATTATAATTTATAATTGATTAGTCAACGATTAGTCGATTAGTGAGTGTTTGATTAGTGTGATTGCGTTTGACGCCACCGGCAACTACATTTCCCAGCGGCCCCTGCGACCCGGAAGTCTGGTCACGTGACTGCCGTAAGTTGGTGATTAAGTATGATTATGTTACGTATAGGCTACAGAAATACACCAACATTGAATCACTTCTTCCATTTGTCATTTCCAACAACGCTGCAAAATTTCATCCAGATTCATGCACAACTTTTTCAATTATCTTTGGGGACAAACCAACCAAGGCGACCAAAAACATAACCTGCTCCGCGACACAACCCCAGTGCAGGTAATCAGGCGAGAAATACAGATTGCTTCCAGCTCTTGTTGGCATAATGAGTTACTGACTTGAAGAAGGGCACGATCTTCTTGGCCAGGGTCTCGGCGGTGCGGAAGCCCTGGGAGTAGAGCATGACCTGGGCGATGAGCTGGCGGTCAGGCTTGGTCATGGCCAGGGAGCGGAACAGCTTCTTCAGGTTGTCCGGCAGGTTGGAGCGGCCCGCGTAGCCAGGGTTCATGGTGATAAAGATGGCCATCTCCGGGCTGACGTTCACCTGTTTGTTCAGCAGCTCTGTGGTGATGGGTGCACCTGCAGAGGACAAAGTAATTTGTTTAGTGGGTGCACAACACATCATTTAGTTTTTTTGTGTGCAGACGATATATAAATGTCAAATTGCTAAAGTTCTAAACTATTATATATTATTCAAGTAAAAGTAAAAAGTAATCATCCAACAGTTAAGTAAAAGTAAAAAAAAGTGACTTAAGTAGCGAAAGGACTGAGTATCTTACAGTAAAAACAAAATGAAATAAATTAGGACAAATTCTCTTTTCAAAATGTAATTGAATGCCCCTTGTTGATTTACAATCCTCAGAGTGAGGGCGAGAGAGAGAGAGAGAGAGAGAAGAGAGAAAGACAGAGCGAGAGAGAGCGGTATGACGAGGAGATATGACGTCAACATATGTGCCAGCAGTTCCCAACGGGTGTCACTAAAGACCAAGTTGATGTAACGAGTAGCAAATTGCCGACATCTCAGTAAAACGTTTTCTTCAC